>CAJHQP010001142.1:0-129344 GCA_905132765.1 Moricandia arvensis | reverse complement strand
ATCTTATTATTCTGTTGCGAGTTTTGTAGTGATCGTTTTGATGATCCATCCTAATAAAAGCGTTTTTTTTTTTTACTATGCTCAAAACATTACATGAAACTTAGTTGTCTGAAAGCACTGACACTATTTTGTATTGAAAATGAATAGCAGAAAACGGATTTAAACAACTCTCTAAAATCATGTGGTTGGTAAAAACATAATTGGAAAATCACACACGTAGTTAGATCGTTTTTACTACTGCTCGGCATGTAACTATTTATTTAACAATAAAAATGGTCCTTAGTCCTTACAGATGATGATGAAATATATGGTTAGTTTATAAGATCGCTAACAATATGGGTAGCACGATTTCTTGAAGGCCAAGATTTAACTATCCACAATAATATACTCTTGTGTTTTCTTTGTTGCAACAACAAAGATTCTGGTTATTCTCTTCGTATCAGGAGGCCAGGACCACCTTGTTGTTATTAAAACCAAATAGAGAATAATATCAAGAAAATGTCATATTTTAGATATTTTATATCATTAACTAATTCAAGGTGATAGAGGAGGATTCAACCACCTGGAAAGTCATGTTGGAGTAGGAGAAATGGTGATCATAGGAATAATAAGTGAACTTAATTGCAATTGAGAAAAACAAGAAGACGAGAAAGCTCTAACTTGTGAGCCTCGTATAACTACTTTCGAGTATGAAAAAGAAGACCACATAACTTACGTGTTTATGGTTGAGAGATAGTGGCTCAAACTTAATCCCAAAGGCCAATTTGTTAAAGGAAAAAAAACGACGTTAGGAAAGTTTGTAACCTCGCAATCGCAACCAAGTGGCGTTTCTTAGGCTAACAATTAAAAAATATCAGGTTGTTTTTCCATCACAATCCAGATTTTTTTTTTTTAATTATACTAGAAAGTCAAATACTAAATACTTGGAGGAACAGATTGGTATGGTAAAAATGGCAAACCGGGTTTATGCATATGGGTCAATGTCAAACTGTTAATTAAAACTGTAAACCGGTTCTCAACCGAATAAAGACCCAAAAGTCGAATCAGTCACCAGAACCTGTTACATCTTTTGGTAAAGCCTTCTTCTCTAATGGTTAAAAGTGCCATGTTTGAGTCTCAGCAACCGGTTCTTGATTATGGTCCAAAGAGATTGTAGATTTCGGCCAATAACTTCTTGAATTAGTAAAAAAAAAGGTAGAATCAGTTTTTCAACCCAAGCTCTGGTTCAACTGAGATCAGATTATCCATATCAAAGTCTTTGATGAAGAAGATGATATCATGTCAGTGGTAAAGAATTTTGAACCATTCATTACTCATTTAGCAAGTGCTAATGAATCTGAATGAGAGGTGAAGAAATCACTGATCTCTGGAAAAAAAAAAACTCAAATTTGATTCAGTCTTAAACCAGAGAAACTCTATCAAACTGTTGTATCCACTTACCTGAAGTCTAACATACCAAAGGTATGTACTTTGCAGTCCATTCTAAACATCTACAGCTGATCTAACACTAAAGAAGCTGATAATAAATACAAAAACAAGTAAAGAATCTAACATTTCTCATGGACATTCACAGGAATAGGATGCAACATCCAAAACCATTGATCAACCAAAAATCAAATTTCCCAATGTATCCATCGTTTTATTGCTTGGAAACACAATACATTTGGTTGATTAATCCAACGATCTTAAGAAACAGATACAAAGCAAAACCAACTGTTGAAACGATGAACCATACATAATGAATGAAACAAGAACAAAAGCTTCCAAAGAGTTCCAGGTTCTGTAAGAAAAGTCCCCTCATTCACCCAAATTACAAGTGAGAGACAAAAGGGTTTCTTCCCAAACTCTCTGTTTTCGATCTCAACCCATTGCAATCGAACCCGCATCCACACTGCGGCGACTCGTAAAACTCCTCGATCGCGAAGTTCGCCGATGTGATCCCGACAGAGAACTCGAGCTCGTCTCCGTTCCTGATAACCTCCACGATGTTAAGCCAAAAGAAGAGAACTTTCACCTTCACACCGGTCAGATTCGTGATCTTGTTCTCCGATATGACGCCGGAGATTGTCGATTTGTAATCCAATTGGTAAGAGCCTTGGAGGGAGAAACTACACGACTTGTCGAAATACGCGTGGAACTTCCCAGTGGATTTATCCAGATCGTATGATAAGACTCCTTTGGGGAGAATCCCGACAGGGAAATTGTAGCTTTGGAGGAGTGAATACGCTGTCGGCAAATCGTCATCTGTAGAGGCGGTGGTGAACGGCGGAGTAACGAAGAAGAGGAAGAGAAACGAGGCGGTTAAAATCGGAAAGAGAGACATGGGTCTTTCAATCTGACGAAACCTAATCTGATGTTCTGATAAGAATCTGATCAAATACATAGTGATTGGGATTTAGGTTTATCCCAGTTTGGATATTGTTTTCGGGTCGACAAGGAAGAAAAACAGAGGTTCTCAAGTGAAAGACGTGACAAGAGTTTAAAAGCTTGGCCCATGTGAAAAATATCTAACACACCAGTAAACGACGCCGTCGTCACCAAACAACTATCGGAAAGACACATGAGGTGTCCTTTTGGTTTGTTAGCAATTTAGGTTTTTGAGTCGGATTCGGATCCACTCCTTACGGATCTTAGGCATGATTACTCCTAACACCTTTAATGGATTTCTTAATTTTTTTAATCTGAACTAAAAGAAAAAAATTTAAATTAGACCAATCGCGGGCCGCCATGTATTAGTAAGACCCGCAAACAGTGTAAGAAACCACATAAAAGAGACTCTTAATTAGTATGTTTTGTAACTGGTTTTTAACAATTAAGTCCCCCCTCCTAGAAAACCCACTAGTTACCCCTATAATCATGGTCTTAGATATTTAAATTCAGTACTGATTATTTTTCTAAGTTTGGATCGATTCAATTTATAACTAAAATATTTGTAATATACATGTAATTTCAGAATAATTTCGGGATACGTATTATTTTATTATTTGAAGAGTTAGCAAGAAAATATTGAAGACTAGAAACAAGAAATATTATAACTAAAAAATAAATTAAAATAAAGAAAATATAATATATTAAATTAGGTTTCCATGTTTTTAAGTTGAGTATAAATTAATTCTTATCACATCGATTCTATTTGGGTAGGTTTTATGAGTAAAGGTCTATTCAGATCTATTATTTTGGTTTTGATTATTTTTGAACTTAATTACATATTATCAATTTTTACTTCGGTTTTAGATTAGATATTTTAGATCGGTTCCTACTCGATTCATCCACAATGGTAAAATGTAAGACGTTAAGATAAGTACCAAAGTAATTAAACAATGTTATAAACTATAAAAATATTGAAAACCCAACAAAAATCATGTTTTAATCAAAACATAATTCGGGCATTGTATAATCGCATATTTTATAACAATAAAATGATATATGCTAGTTATTCAATATCAATACTACAATTTATTCAGGCATGACCAGTCCATAATATCACAAACCACTCAAATTTTTTGTTTAGTATGAATACTACAGTTTATTAAGCTAAGCTAATAAGTAAAGTGACTGTTTATTTGTTTTATTCATAACAACTTGGGAGGTTCAAGAGGAAAGTGTGAGCTCACGACAATAAAACCCACAACCACACTGTGGACTCGTCTGGAAACGACGCTCCGAGAATTCTTCAGAAGCAGCACCAACGGAGAGTTCGAGTTCCTGGCCGTCACTAGTTACCTCCCCTATGTTTAGCCAAAAGTATAGCACTTTGACACTTACTCCCATCAGCTTACTGATCCGTCCGGTTTTTATGAAGCCCGAGACGATAGGTTCGTACTTGACCTTGTACACCTCGATGGGGAACCGACACGTGTTGTTGAAATAGACTTTGAAAAAACCGGTTTTGGAGTTTAGGTCGTAGTCTATGACACCTTCTGGTAATATTCCTCGTGGTAACTTGTATTTTTGGACTACATCGTAAGCTGTTAGGTTAGTGCAGGAAACGTAGAAAGAAGTGGCAAAAAGGAAGAGTGAGAGGACGAATATGGACATTTTTTTTAATTAACGTCGTGTCCCCTCTTAGGTTCGTGTCTTGTTTTGTCACAAGTCGTGTTTTTGATATCTTTGTAAGTTGGTTTTGGGATGTCTCTGTGCTTTATTTATAGGTTGAGTGACGTTCCTAACCGACCATGAAGGAATGCACGGTCCAGATTTGATGTTAAATAATTTCATTTTTTGGCATAAATTGTTTAATAGTACATTATAAGGCTCTCTCTACATTTCTTTGGCGTTGAGCTAGGTTTTCGGTTTGTTTAAGTTCCAACACAAAGAATACAGTTTCTTTCTTCAAATTAAATAATTTAATTTAGTCAAAAAAACTAAATAATTTTAACAGAAATTGCACCCACTAACACCAAAAGAAATAACTAAGATCAAGTAACAAAAAAAAAATGTATGTATTATGAAATCAAACCGCTGGTGTAAGGCACTCCGGTCTTCCAAATCCAATCATCTTCGATAAATAAACCAGTGATTGTGAAATTAGCTGCATCAGTCGAATTAATCACGTGAAAACCGGGCCATGTGACTCGGTTTGTAGTGTTTGAACCAGGTCCTGTATTGTTATACTCAGCGTAGTATAACGTACTTAGTGCGAAATCGCCGTTCCATTCTCTCCATCCAACCGGTTCGACAAAACCATCAATGTACGATTCCATGATAACCGTACGTGAATAATTCTTCCATGGTCGACCCAAATACGTTCTAACCGTAGAGTTACTAAAAACAAGATCATCCGCTGGTTTAATCGTACAGTTTTGGATCGACGTACCCGTGTTCTGATTAGGATCAGACCGGCCTTGTGCGGTGATTGCATTGAACTGGTTCGACATCGGTTTTCTCGGATACAAATTACAATTCTGAAACACAACAGCTGCGTTTCCAAATATAAAATCGACTGTTCCATAGACATCGCATTCTCTATAAAACTGTCTTAGAGAATGCGTGTAGAGCGTATCTTGATAGGCCTCGAAACTACAACTATAGAAGATTGAGAAATCTGCACCGCTCCTTACCGCAACCGCCTGGTGCTTCTCCGGTCCAGCCGTGTTCCGGAAAGTTATGTTCACCGCAACGAAGTTCGGTGCTGTCACAGCTGAAAAATTCACGTGCAACATTATTATTATCAATCGATCCAAAAGTACCATGTATGCATCTCACCACTAATTAAAGTTGTCAATGCATCTCGTCTCTTATTCACCACTTTCAATCTAACTTTTTTGACTTATAGTTGAAAATGCAATAATTAAAGGTATCTATTGACGTACTCGATGCATTAAAATATTATGGGAAAATAACTTTAAGATCTCGAGACATTATTACTAATAACATGTGATGTCTGACGTACCAAAACTGGCGGAGTTGAAAGTTGTCCAACCGTCAACGACGCTTCTATTCCCGGTCACCACCGTCTGGTTTATTCCGTCGCCGATCATCATCACGTACCTTTTGTTCTTCGCGATAGAAATGTATTCTTCGTATATCCCCGCCGTCACGTAAATCAAGAAGAACCCGCCGCTTCCGTCGGTGTTATTCGGAGCAGCCGCGACGGCCGCCGTGATATTGGTAAAGTTCCCGGTTCCGTCTTGCATCACGGTGACGATGTCGCTTATCAAAACCATGCTTCCGTCGTCTCCGTCACCGGCGGTGAGTTTTCTCCTGCTGAGAGATTCGTAAACGGCTTTGGTTCGTTCTGTCATTTTTAACGGCAGGGCTCCGTTACGGAACAGACGGAACGGTTTAGTGTGAGTTGATGTTCCGGATCTCGGGTGGGCCCAAGCAAACCCGGTTCGTTTCTTCTTCTTTGGGACCCATCCTTTGGTGAAGAGAGCGAGCGAGACGCTAAAGAGCTTCGCGTCATGGACGAGAGGCTTAGCAACGCCGTTACGTACCGTCCACGAGGCGGAAGACGAAGCGGCGGTGGTAAGACCCTCGAGACACGTCTGCTCATTAGTTAACGCCGCGGAGAGAAGCGTTTGGACATCGTCGGCCTTTGGAAACGATAACGTTTTGGAGGTTGACGTTTCGTTGACCGTTACAAACGACGTTAAGAGATAGTCCATGGTTAGACCGGCTAAGAAACGGCAGTCTTGGAGAGCTCTAGTAACGGCGGGTGGAGATACATGAGCGTTGCGTTTTAGGTATTTATCGACCGTACGGATGAACTTTCGCGATTGGGATAGCGATTTGCGGATTGAGAAACGGCCGTACTGTTGAACGTTGCCTTCACTGTGGTGTGGGAAAAGTGTTTGGCAGTATTTTGGATCCGGCGTCGTTTTGCAGATGGTTGAAGACTTTGATATGCTGTGAGAAGCAACAAAGAGTGACTGAAGAAAGCATAATAGTGTTATGAGAAAGAGCAATGGAGATTCCATTGTTACGGAGATTTTTTTAGTTTTGTTTAATGTGAATAAAGAGTTTATGTTTAGTGGTTTATATAGAGTGTGTTTGATGATGAAGGGGGATGAGGTGGGTCCATTTTATACATTACCATAAAGTTTATTGTTTTTGCTTTCATATCAATCTATAGCCAATGTATACTATAATATTGAAGTGCGATTATATTATAAGTCAACTCGTTCGGGAGTCTTAAAAACGCGTCGGTTGTTTCAGGATTATATAATAATCATCGGATACTCTTGTCAGCAGATTCAGACTTGCTTAGCTGTTGAATGCAGAACCATGTGTTTTCGTATCTTAATAATAATCCACATATAAGCAAAAGATAATAAGATATGAATATTTATTTGTAGGAGCATGCATCTCGATGATTGATTTGTTCGAGTGATTTATTATTGCTAATAGTAAGTTCGTACTCTCGGTTCCCCGAGCAATGCGATTCTGAAGTAGCCGTTACGCTGTTCTGAGTTGTTTTCATTTCTACATACATGTATAAATCACTTACATATAGATTTTGTTTAATGTAGACAATGTAGCACATCATAAATTTGATAACTTAATGTCACTTTGATTTTTTTTTTTAAAACAAGTTACTAATCAACGACGTGATGTTTGCATTAACATTTCCACAGTCTGATGCAATTGTAATTTAAGTCTGCTTAATAATCGACTGATGCAAATGAAGTGATTGACGTCGAGCTGTTCCTAAATCTGTTAACGCCCCCAAATAATTAATGATTCTTACCGTTGAGATTCAATTAGCTTCACAATTAAAGCCTTTATAATTATGATTAGTCAGTTCTGGATAGATTAGACAACCACCCAGCAAGTAATCGTGTGTTATAATTAAAACTTTATTAAACTATCATAGTTTTTGTCAGATAGATAGAAACTTAAAATTAATTGTCATGAAAACCATCTCAAGGCAGAACGGTCCGAAAACGACAGACTGTGACCTAGATTTGCAAAACATTAATATCTAGTCGCATTTTTTTAGTACGTGCTATGTATTCCAGAGTCTTAAGATATTTGCGTGGTTAATAACTGTGTAATGAATGCCACCAGAGAGTAAATAGTCACTCGAGTTACTGTGGTTAATCCTCAGTTTTAAGTTCTTAACACGTTCATATTTTTGGGACTTACGCTGATAATAAATAGATTTACGAATCTGTTGATTCATAATCCTCTGATTTTTTTTTTTTAATGGCAACCATGACTTTGCTCTAAGACCATATAATGCAAACATGATGTACTGATGGATAATAGAAAACTTTGCGGACTGAAATGATGAATTTATTGAGTTAGAAAACATGATTCCAATAATTAGTGAAATACTGATCATATGCTATTGCTTGTAATCTTAGTGATGTAGCGGAAGCTTTAAAATATAGAATACCCGATTTAAGTGGTGTAGGCCAAGGAAGTCGAGAATGTCAAACCAAAGAGAATAACAACCATAGGAGTATACAAATTTGTGATATGACAAACCTAAAAAACCATCAAACCTAGAGCTGAGACGATGTGGAATGGTCTAGAGATGGAAGCTTTAAAATATATCCAAATATTCTATTTACACCATTTAGATCGGTAATTAATTGAGTTTTGCTGATAATTTCTATTAACAAAGAATCAGAGATGATAATGGAGATGAAGTAAGATCGAGCTCAGAGAGTGAAGTGATGAAGAAGATGAAAAGAAAGTTTGTTATTCCTCATAAATCTTATTTACATGTCAGTCTTCTATATATATAGTCGTATGGTTAAGCAAAAGGAAACTCAACCCATACTAACCGGTGTAACTACTATATACATAAACCGGCATGAACCAACTACTATACTAATAATTTCCAACCACTTAATCAACATATTTAGTTTTGATGTAGCAGTAGTTTGGAAAGCTAGCGTAGGAGCCTCAATGGTAAAATCTAAGTTTTTAATATTCTTATAATGTCGAATTTAATATTAAAAACATTACAACTTATATTATTTTTCTGTTGATAATAACAGATTTAACATTAAAAATAGATTCTGTTGTTTCTCATATGTAAAACTAACCGTGAAATTAGATTGTTGTTACCTAACATTGGGTGGTGAACACATCCGCAAAAGAAGATGAAACCGCACACTCTGGTATTTCAATTGTCTTAAAAATAGACTTGAATCTAAAAATAGAATACCCACTAACCTATATAACATCATGAATCCTCCTATGATCAAATCACTTTTAAATTCGTGTGTACTTATTTAAAAGTACAAAAAACCAAAAAAAATAATAACCACCATGGCTAACGCAAGAATGTTGGCCGCTAAGGCAAATAAAACTAATATCGGTTCATTAATTATAATGGCCTTAGTATTTGGTTCTTGCGTGGCCAATGGTGAATATCTTGGCGGCGGCCGTGAACTTACCGGCAACCCTACCGTCTTTGATATTACTAAGTTTGGAGCAGTGGGAGATGGTCGCACCAATACTTTCAAGGTAATATTTCTTAGATTCTTTTTTTTTGTAATTATTAATATTTGTGTAATTTGGAACTTTTATAATATAGACATGCAAAATATGCAGGCGTTTTTGAAAACATGGATCCAAGTGTGTGCAAGTCCTGTACCAGCAACACTACTAGTCCCTAAAGGAAACTTCTTGGCTGGTCCAGTTATTTTCGCTGGTCCATGCAAGAGCAAAGTGACCGTGAATGTTCAAGGTACGATCAGTGCTACAACAAGCGGATACGCAACCCCTGAATGGTTCTTATTTGAGCGTGTTGACAATCTCCTCGTCACCGGACCCGGCACATTCCACGGCAAAGGTGAAGCCATATGGGCAGCTGATGGTTGTGGTAAAAAGGCTAAATGCAATCTTCCCCCAACGGTAATAATAAGTTAAATGTAACACATATATCATCTAAGTTTTAATGTATTGTGTACTAATCACATGTACACATGCATGCAGTCTCTAAAATTCAGAAACATAGTAAATCTTGAAGTCAGCGGCATTAGCTCGGTCAACGCAAAGGCCTTCCACATGTTCTTGGTGAAAACCTTGAATGTCAACGTCCACAACATCAAGATCATCGCTCCCGCTGAAAGTCCCAACACCGATGGTATCCATTTGAGTAATGCTGACAACGTTAGAATCGTCGACAGTTTTATTGGAACCGGAGACGATTGTGTTTCGGTTGGTCGTGGTTCCAACAATGTAACCGTTGAACGTGTGATTTGTGGTCCTGGACACGGCCTAAGTGTCGGTAGTCTTGGTAAGTACCCCAACGAGGAAGACGTTAGCGGCATTCACTTCAAGAACTGCACAATGAAAAATACCGACAATGGTCTAAGAATCAAGAGTTGGGGTGGTTCGTCACCAAGCAAAGCTGTGGACATTCATTTTGAAGATATCATCATGGAAAACGTCAAGAACCCAATCATCATTGACCAAAACTATGGTTCAAGAGGAGGAGTAAGTATACATATACACCGGAGAAAATCTTAAAACCAAAACTGATATTAAGAACTTCATCACTCAGCAGCTTACAAAAATCTATATATGTTTTTGTGTGTTTTGTAGGATTCAAGAGTTGCCATAAGCGATGTGTTGTTCAAGAACGTAAGAGGAACAACAATTACAAAAGACTTTGTTCAGTTTATGTGCAGCAAGTCGGTACCGTGCAAAGGAGTCAGCGTGGTTGATGTGAACTTGAACTTCGTGGGCAACAAAGGAGGACATCCTTCGTCGTCAGGAGGCTTGATCGGATCTCTTTGTGATCACGCCAATGTGTTCTTTGGTGGAAAGCTTAGCTTCCCTCTGTGTCCAAAATAAGCTTTTTGGTATAAATAATATAATAAAAAATCAAAAGTTTTCACAAACATCTGTTTTGTTTGTGAATTAGTCTGGAAAATTTATCAACGTGAACTAATCATTCGAATATCTGACTTTTGATAATGTTTTTTTTTTTTTTTTTTTTGCTTTTTCCTGGTTTGGGTAATGTATAACAAATGGACCCTTCTGCTGGTTGATTCTGGTTAGAAATTTGGTCAGTGAGTGTAGTGTATACATTACATCCATTTGTATATATTAAAAAGTTTACTCTATTCAAAAGCATCAACCAAAAAAAAACAAGTAACAAAACATCAGCTTCTAGCCTGAAGCACATTGTTTCTTGAATTTAGCTTAACCTATAAGCAAATAAAAAGGTCACGCTAACTGAGATTATCGATGTCTTCATCTCCAGATTTTTTTTTTTTTGAAAAAATCATCTCGACAACTTCTCAAATTATATTTGCTCGGTTCTTTTAGTTTTACACCAATCATATCATTGAGTAAATTTTTTTCTTATATATCCACCCTCTTACATTCATTTAACTGTAAATGATTTAAATTCAAATTGGCATCCCCCATGCAAAGGCAACTTTGGTTTCTATTTGTTTCAGATACAAAAAAAAAAGTGGTGAGTGGTTTCACAAATAAAACAAAAGTTGCATAGTGATTTGTCTAATACTTGTTAAGAAACAAACATAGTAATTTAAATTAATCTGCGTCTATATTTTAAGCTCTGCAGTTTAAGATGATCATATAAGTTATTACCAAAGTTCATCATTCGAAACAATTTAGCCAAATAGTTTTTCTTCTAAGTTTGTACAATTGAAAGACAACCAAACTATCCTTAGATTAAAGTTATCATATTTATGAATATTTCCATGTTTTTAAAAAAAATTTACAGCTTGTTCATAGTGTTTGTTGAGTTAGGTACGTGTGATTGAATATTTCAGCGAAAACAAACCTTAATAAACGGGATTTACACAAAAGAAGATGTAAACGCAAGTTACGTAGCGTGTATTGTTTATGAGGCTCATAATGGGCCTTTCGGAAAAGCCTGGTTTATTAATCTAAAGCCCAAAGGAGTGTCTCGAAGAGGAGAAACCCTAGAGAAGTGATATAAATACAAACTCTTTGTTCATGCTTCCATAAAGCAGGTCTCCGCCACACCAATCTTCCAGGAAAGGGGAGAAGCAAAAATGGTGTCTCTGAAGCTCCAGAAGCGGCTCGCCGCATCGGTGATGAAGTGCGGGAAGGGCAAAGTTTGGCTCGATCCGAATGAATCCTCCGACATCTCCATGGCCAATTCTCGTATGTTTTGCTTTTTCTCTTTTATTCATTTTGTTATGTGTTTTGTCTGGGATGCGATAATAGTAGTTGTAGAAACATTAGTTACTTAGGTTTTGCAATGTAGTCCGTTGGATATGTTGAGTCACTGTCTCCTTTTGCTGATCTACTAATCTAAAGCTCCTAGTTATTACAGCTGTTTGGTTTTATTACAAGTTTTAATCTTTTTAGAGCTGTGGTTTGATGGTGGAAATGGTTTCGGTATCCTGAATCCAAAGAGTTGTGTTTTAGTATTTTGAGTAAGGTCTGTTCAAGTGTAAATCTGATTACTAGTATTGATTTTGATTCTTGGTGTTGGAAAATGATTAGGCCAAAACATTAAGAAACTGGTAATCTAAAGCTCCTAGTTATTACAGCTGTTTGTTTTATTACAAGTTGTAAGTTTTAATAGTACAAATGGTTTCTGTGTCGTGAATCTAAAGAGTTGTGTTTTAGTATTTTAAGTATTGAAGGTTACCGTCTGTACATGTGTTAATCTGATTACTAGCTCTGATTTTGATTCTGCTTGGTTTTGGAAAATGATTAGGCCAAAACATCAGGAAGCTGGTGAAGGATGGTTTCATCATCAGGAAGCCAACCAAGATCCACTCTCGCTCCAGGGCTCGTCGTATGAAGATCGCCAAGATGAAGGGTCGTCACTCTGGTTATGGTATGTGAAAAACCCCTTTGGTTTGTTTGTGTATGTAAGATGACATGACATTTTTGATTATGGTGATGACTTTTTGTCCTTTTCTTATGTGCTTAAACAGGTAAGAGGAAGGGTACCCGTGAAGCTAGGTTGCCCACAAAGGTACTGTGGATGCGTAGGATGCGTGTTCTCAGACGTCTGCTGAAGAAGTACAGAGAGTCGAAGAAGATTGATAAGCACATGTACCATGACATGTACATGCGTGTTAAGGGTAATGTCTTCAAGAACAAGCGTGTCTTGATGGAGAGCATCCACAAGTCCAAGGCCGAGAAGGCCAGAGAGAAGACTTTGTCTGATCAGTTTGAGGCTAAGAGGGCCAAGAACAAGGCTAGCCGTGAAAGGAAACATGCTAGGAGAGAAGAGCGTCTTGCTAAGGTAATAACTAAAACTTCGTACTGTAAACTAAAATATTTCTTTTGCGTTTGATTACAGATCCTTGAACATGTGTTTGTGATTTGGTTTTTGCTGTAGGGTCCTGGAGGAGATGTTGCGCCTGCAACTGCACCACCAGCTGCTGCTGCTACTGCTCCTGCTCCTGCTCCAACCACAGAGTAAGTTTGGTCTCAACTTGTATAAAATTGAGCTTTGTTTCAAATAGGTTTAAAACATGTATTAATATATTTGATGGGTCTTTGCTTGTGTAGGGTGGTACCAAAGAAGAAGTCTAAGAAGTGAAGACTATATAGTCATCAAACTATATAGAGCAGTTTACTTGACTTGAAGAAGTTTTTTGAATGTTTTATGAAGTTGGGTTGTTAAAATACTTTCTTTGCTCCGAAAAACATAAATGTCATGCTTTCAGATTTTTAGCTTATCAGTTTGAGTACTTTTTAAAAACGTTCTGTTGTTTTCTTAATGCTCTCACTCTTGCATCAATTTAAGAAGCCGAAGCCTATTAACCTTAAAAAAGCGTTATGTGGAACGGTTTTATTTAATTTGAATCGATTGGTTGTCTTAGTAGCAGTATTTCTCAATATAAAACATTCAGAAACCTATAAAGTCTTTGCAGTAGTAAGTAGTCCTTGATTCGTGATGACAGACAGTTTGATAATTGTGAAGTTTTTAGTAAGAGCCATGTAACGACCACTGTATTAATATAATTTTGAAGCTGGTTTTTGTGAGAGCAATGTAAAAAGCGAACGTAAGTTTACAACTGCGTAGGAACCCTTTATCAGAAGAAACATTAGACGTCAAGAAGCGTTTTGAGACGTCAAGAAGCGTTTTGAAACAGCAAAAAGAACTGGTTTTCATGTTCCATCAAAACGCTAAAAAGTAGAAACGCCCACCGTGGGGCTCGAACCCACGACCACAAGGTTAAGAGCCTTGCGCTCTACCAACTGAGCTAGACGGGCTGGGTAACTAACACATGATTGTTACATATTTAGCGCGTTTAGGTTTAACTTCCACCTTGAATGCAAATAGGCTTGCGAGGACAAGAGCTGTACAATGAAAGACTCTTCAAAAGATAACTTAACGCACGAGGCTTATATTAAGATACTAACTCTACTCTTGTGTCTGATGAAAGAGATACATATACAATAAATAGAACGGAATTATTACAACAATGCCAATGACCTGCCTTTGCCATCTTTATTTTGCTTTATTTCTCAGAAGAAGTCACATCCATCATCAAACATGGCTGATGACAGTAGTCCCTGTACAAACTCACACTTCTTTGCCTTCTCCAGTTGTTCACTATCCGACAAAGGCGCTGACAGCTTCCTGTCTTTTCCTGTCGAAGAATCCTCAATCAAAGTCTTGTCCTCTACATTTGCACCAACCTCCTGCACAGGCTTGGTTTGGTTTGGCAATGGAGAATTGTTGAGGAAAGATAAGAACTGATAGGTCTTAGAAGTTTGATGATGATTCATAGATGGCGACAAATCATCTTGAAGATAATTATCCGATGAATATGGATCTTCCACGTAAGTCTGCTTCTGCCCGCTGTAAAATTTCTGTCAAGGACACTCAAATGAAATCACATTCATTAATCACACTATAGAGACAAGCAAATTAGCTTAAAGAGACATTCTTGAAAAACAAAGAAAAAAGGATATCTTCATGACATCTCTATGGTGTGTGCTGATATGATCCACCATATGCATCTTCACTCTTTTGCTACAAACTGGACATACCTAAAAATCACAAACAACCAAAAACAAAATGTAAGATGTTAACATAAAACAGTTCACAGATTCATACAACTAAGCATTCATCTTTCTAACTGATCAAAGCTTCAACTCAAATGTTCCATCACACAAGCATAGCCAATCAACTCAAGTGTTCCAAGCTTCTAAGGGAGAGTTATGTGAACTCAAAGAGTAATAAAAGATCAACAATTGCAGTAGGAATCCAAAAGGAACACTGCTACTAAACTGGAAGACTGAAGAGCCTTGTTTCTCACACTCTAAAGCAACCATGTAAAGCTCTAATCAAATCCTAAGCTAATTAATGTGAAGCTTCAATGTCAAATTGTAAATAATATGGAGATAAGGATGTGAATTTCACATATACCCCGTTGGTAGCTTCAAGATGATGCTCTTCATCGATATGATGACACAGTTCCACTAAATCATAATCATCGGAGCAAAAAGGGCATGGGTACTCCACTTCAAAATCATCCTCCTCTTCTTCAAAATCCCCCGAGTCTAGATAAGAACCTGAAATTAAGAAGAAAAGAGCAGCCTTTTCATCTAAAGCAAACGTAAAGCTACCACCTTTCTTAACAACAAAGCACACAACTTTCAATCAACAAAGAAATTAGATATATACCGAAACCCTAAAAATTGAATCTTGATCCTTAAAATTAGAGAATTGAGGGGGATTGGATAATAACCAGATTGGCACTTAGCAGTGGTTGCTGATCGATGGCTTCTCGAAGAACCAGAGGAAGAAACAGCCCACATATCGTCATCCATCTTCTTTCGATTCTGAATCTCCACAGCAGCAACCCCGAGCTCCTTTATATAGTCTCGGACAAAAAAAAAGCTGATTAGGTAAAGTAGACCTCGTCGTCGTGGGGTTTACTTGCACATGTCAGCTTTAGAAGCTTGACGACTTGTGAGATACAAAATGCCAATAAAATTTAATTAAAAAAATGCGCTACCTTTCCTTTTTTAATGAAGCTAGACTTAATTGACAAGGATACAGGGAGATGTAAAATTATGAAAATACCCTTACACGGAGTGGAGCACACCGACCCCTTTTGTGGACTTTTCAGCCCGCGTGGTAGACCAGGGGTGTTTTTGTCTTCTCTGTCTTCGGTCTTATAAAAATTGAAGGATATTATTGCATTGTTCCCCAAGTAAATATCTAAACGAGGCCCTCATTGAAATCTTTTAAATGGGTTTAGTTTGAGAAAGGCCTAAATATAAAAAGCCCAATAGTATTGTTTCTTGCTATTTTCATGGGTTGTTAGGAGTCTGTTAAATGGGCTCTCAAGCCAGATTCTATTGATACAGTCTGTAATTTTTTTTTGCTTAATCTGTCCGCTTCCCTATATCCAAGTTTATTTCATCTGGTTTATGTTCTGTAGTTGTAGTATGTTTAATGTAACGAGAGCTAGTTCCAAGTTTTCTAACTAAAGATTTGGTCTGGTAACATAAATGGTTAACATAGTTATCACAATAACTTTTTTTTTTAATTTTTTAAAATTGTTATAGTGAGTTCTGAATTTACTGATGATAAAAAACATGTAGATGATAACAATAAGATTATATACATGATAATACGTTAGCCAGTAGTCTATGGCATGAATTAAAAACTTTTGACGTTTTATCACATAAACTAGTTTCTCTCTTTTCATATTCAAGGTGCCAAATTTTAACTATTTTAGGACATACAAGTAGATAAGTATAAGTTAAAATATACATAAAACTGCAACTGTATTTCAAGAAATGATTATCTACTCGATTAGTATCATAATACCATACAAAATCAAAACCAATGAGTTCAAAATTATGAAATCACATGGGATGAGAGAAGCATATACTATTTGATTCGGGCTCCAATTATGAAAACACTTTCTCTTTCTTTTCCTTTATTTGACTTTGTAGATAGTCCTGGGCCCACATGATCTTTCAAACTTACCGTTTAGAACTGCCAGCCACCGTCCGATCTCACTGATGCAACGTGAAGTAAATTAACGGTTTGGATCACTCGACCGTTTATAGCAACTCTCCTTCTCCTTTATATCGCCCTCTCTCACTCTTCATTTTGAAACTAAAATGCTCTGCTTCAAAGTAGCTTCAGCTTCTTCTTCTTCTTTAGTTTGAGATATACTCTTTTATCGATCTGGATTTTTGATTTTTTGTTTCTTCTCGTAACTCTGAGGTTCACTCACAGCTATAGTGAACCGACAATGGTGAAATCATCAGCAGCTTGCTCTTCTCCGTCACCTTCTCCGGTGACTATAACGGTGACACCATGTAAAGGCTCCGGCGACAGAAGCCTCGGTCTCACCAGTCCCGTCCCACGCGCCTCCGTCTCCAACAACCAAAACTCTCCTCTAAGCTCAAGAGGACCGCGCCGCAGCTCCCTCAGCGGAGGGAACCGGAGATCCAGCGGCCAAGGAAGGTACTGCTCGATGTCGGTGGAAGATCTAACGGCTGAGACGAACTCCGACTGCGTCGTGAGCTACACCGTTCACATCCCGCCAACGCCGGATCACCAGACCGTCTTCGCTTCGCAAGAGAGTAACCCCGCTGAAGAAGAAGACGACGAGATGCTGAAAGGAAACTCGCGCAACAGAAGCTTCCTCTCCGGGACGATATTCACCGGCGGATTCAAATCGGTGACACGTGGCCACGTCATCGATTGTTCTATGGAAAAAGCTGATTCGGGGAAGAAATCAGGTCAGATCTGTTGGTTGAAAGGTTGTGATGAGAAGGTTGTGCACGGGAGGTGTGAGTGTGGTTTCAGAATCTGTAGAGATTGTTACTTTGATTGTATCACGAGCGGTGGTGGGAAGTGTCCTGGGTGTAAAGAGCCTTACAAAGACATCAACGATGATGATCAGGACACCGAGGAGGAGGAGGAAGAGGAAGATGAAGATGAGGCGAAACCGCTTCCTCAGATGGCGGATTCGAAGCTTGACAAGAGGCTTTCCGTTGTGAAGTCGTTTAAGAACCAACCAGGAGATTTCGATCACACGCGGTGGTTGTTTGAAACTAAAGGGACTTATGGGTATGGAAACGCGGTTTGGCCTAAAGACGGGTATGGAATCGGGTCGGGTGGTAATAATGGAAACGGGTATGAACAGCCACCGGAGTTTGGGGAGAGAAGCAAGAGACCTCTTACAAGGAAAGTCAGTGTCTCTGCTGCAATTATCAGTCCTTACAGGTAACAAATGTTTCTAATTTAGTATGTTGTCTGGTTTGATTTTATGTTTGGAATAGAGTTTTGCTTATGTTCTGTCTTTTTTTTTTTTTTTGATGAAACAGACTGCTCATTGTGTTGCGTTTGGTGGCTCTTGTTTTGTTCCTGACATGGAGGATTCGCCACCCGAATCGAGAGGCAATGTGGTTGTGGGGAAGCTCAACGGTCTGTGAGCTTTGGTTTGCTTTTTCATGGCTTTTGGACCAGCTTCCAAAGCTCTGTCCCGTCAACAGATTAACGGATTTAGATGTTCTTAAAGAACGTTTTGAGTCTCCCAACCTCAGAAATCCCAAAGGAAGATCTGATCTTCCCGGTATCGATGTGTTTGTCTCAACTGCAGACCCTGAGAAGGAACCGCCTCTGGTCACAGCCAACACCATCCTCTCCATCCTAGCCGTTGATTACCCTGTGGAGAAGCTTGCTTGCTACCTATCAGACGATGGAGGAGCTTTGTTAACATTCGAGGCCTTGGCTCAAACAGCTAGCTTTGCTACCACATGGGTGCCGTTTTGCAGGAAGCACAATATAGAGCCAAGGAACCCTGAGGCTTACTTTGGCCAGAAGCGTAACTTCCTCAAGAACAAAGTGAGGCTGGATTTTGTGAGGGAAAGGAGGAGAGTGAAGAGGGAATATGATGAGTTTAAAGTGAGAATCAACTCATTGCCTGAGGCGATAAGGAGGAGGTCTGATGCTTATAACGTGCATGAAGAGCTAAGGGCTAAGAAGAAACAGATGGAGATGATGATGGGAGGCAATCCTGAGGAAACTGTTAAAGTTGCAAAGGCCACTTGGATGTCTGATGGGTCTCACTGGCCAGGGACTTGGTCCTCTGGAGAAACTGATAACTCTCGTGGAGATCATGCTGGAATCATTCAGGTAACAACTAATAATTAAACAGCTTCATGTTTCTCTAAGGTTTGTTATTGAATTGTGTTCCAATACTTACGCTTGGGGTTGTTGCAGGCAATGTTGGCTCCTCCAAATGCAGAACCAGTTTACGGAGCTGAAGCAGATGCTGAGAACTTAATTGATACGACGGATGTTGACATCAGGCTTCCAATGCTAGTCTATGTATCGAGAGAGAAGCGGCCAGGTTATGATCACAACAAGAAAGCTGGAGCTATGAATGCTTTAGTCAGAACCAGCGCCATCATGTCTAATGGGCCATTCATCCTCAATCTTGACTGTGACCACTACATCTACAACTCCATGGCCTTGAGGGAAGGAATGTGCTTCATGCTTGATCGTGGTGGAGACAGAATCTGCTACGTTCAGTTCCCTCAGAGGTTTGAAGGTATCGACCCAAATGATCGTTATGCAAACCACAACACTGTCTTCTTTGATGTTAGTATGAGAGCTTTGGATGGACTTCAAGGTCCTATGTACGTTGGAACTGGCTGTATCTTCCGCAGAACAGCTCTTTACGGTTTTAGCCCACCGAGAGCAACAGAGCACCATGGTTGGCTTGGGAGAAGAAAGGTGAAGCTGTCACTAAGGAAATCAAAAGCTTCGGTGAAGAAAGATGATGAGATTTCATTGGCTATGAATGGAGAATACAACAACGAAGCAGAGAATGATGATGGAGACATCGAGTCTCTTCTTCTCCCAAAGAGATTCGGCAACTCAAACTCTTTCGTTGCTTCAATTCCAGTAGCTGAATACCAAGGAAGGCTCTTACAGGACTTGCAAGGCAAAGGCAAGAACAGTAGACCAGCTGGTTCACTAGCTGTCCCACGTGAACCTCTTGATGCAGCCACAGTAGCTGAAGCAATCAGTGTGATATCTTGCTTCTACGAGGATAAAACAGAGTGGGGCAAAAGAGTTGGATGGATATACGGTTCTGTAACAGAAGATGTGGTCACGGGGTATAGAATGCACAACAGAGGATGGAGATCAATCTACTGCGTGACGAAACGAGACGCCTTCCGTGGAACAGCTCCGATTAATCTAACGGATAGGCTTCACCAGGTTCTGAGATGGGCAACAGGGTCCGTGGAGATCTTTTTCTCAAGGAACAACGCTGTTTTCGCCACAAGAAGGATGAAGTTCTTGCAGAGAGTGGCTTACTTCAACGTGGGAATGTATCCGTTCACATCTCTCTTCCTCATAGTCTACTGCATTCTCCCCGCGGTTTCACTCTTCTCGGGACAGTTCATAGTCCAGTCACTGGACATAACGTTCCTCATATTCCTCCTCTCGATAACACTCACTCTATGCATGTTATCACTTCTTGAGATCAAATGGTCAGGTGTTACTCTCCATGAGTGGTGGAGAAACGAACAGTTTTGGGTGATTGGTGGAACAAGCGCACATCCTGCAGCAGTTCTTCAAGGTCTTCTCAAGGTCATAGCAGGAGTTGATATCTCGTTCACCTTGACTTCCAAGTCATCTACACCAGAAGATGGAGACGACGAGTTTGCAGATCTGTACGTGGTGAAATGGAGCTTTCTGATGGTTCCTCCACTGACGATCATGATGGTGAACATGATTGCTATTGCAGTTGGGGTAGCGAGGACTCTGTACAGTCCGTTTCCGCAGTGGAGTAAGCTTGTGGGAGGAGTGTTCTTCAGCTTTTGGGTGCTTTGTCATCTCTATCCCTTTGCAAAAGGATTGATGGGAAGAAGAGGGAGAGTGCCTACGATTGTGTTCGTCTGGTCAGGTTTGTTGTCGATCATTGTCTCTATGCTTTGGGTTTATATCAACCCTCCTGCTGGAAGACAGGACTTTTCTCAGTTTCAGTTCCCTTAAAGGCATGAGAATCCTTCTTTCTCTGCTTCATTCATGTTTGTAATCAGACTCTATTAATACACTTTCCTAAGTAATTCATGTTTGTAATCATTTGCTTAAAACCTCTTTGTTTGTGTTTATATGTTCGGTAAGAAGATTATGAGAAACTCGAGTACTAACAAAAGTTTATTCAGACACTTAAAAACATTATGTCTTTCTTTAGTTTAGAACCATTCGCCTCTCATTTCTCTCAAGATTCTAGAATGAGGAAACGTTTCAGGATCCCCACGCTCTGCGTTTCTTTTGAATATCATCGTAGCTCTCTGTAAAGCCTCCTCCGCCGTGTCAAGCTGCTCCGGCAACCATCCGATCACATCTTTTCCCGCTGCATACGCGGTTCCGTCAGTAGCTTGCGTGATTGGTTTACGAGTATCCGCGAACTCGATCTCGGATAAAGGAGAAGCTTTGTGGTGTGAGTAATACTCCTTATCACTCTCTGTTTCGTTGGCTCTCCGCCTTCGCTCCTCGGCCTCTCCGTCGTCTTTGGGCCCCGGTGAGCCTTCTAAGCTGACGCAGCTCACTGAGTCGAGTGAAGGTGGAGAGGCCTTGGTGCTTCTTCTCCGCTTCTGTTGGAAGTTGGGTTCGGAAGGACGACCTACTGGAGTGCTCTCTAGCTTGTGTGCGGTGGCGCGTGGAGAGTTTGGCGGGTTAAGCGGTTGCTCTTCTAAACTTGACCGTGGTGTTTCGTCGACGATTTCTTCTGCCGCCGTCTTAGGGTTCGCTACATCATCCATACCCTGAAGCATAATCAATCATAAGAGAAAATTTAAAACAGTTACAACCACCTAAAAATATTTTAAATCAGTGATTAAATAATACAATCTCCGCTTTGATGTTTTATAGTAAAAATTTTGTTTTAGAATAAATATCGCAGTTTTATTGATTTTAATTAGAATTTACTAAATTTTATTTTATTTTTATATTGATTGAAAGATGATTAAATTTATAAATAATAATGTTTTAATTTTAAAAATATGTAAATTAAATGTTTTTTTCACCTGTGTTAAAAACAAAACTACAACTAAAATAAAATAGACAACTAAAATAAATAGAGGTAGTACAAATTAAGTTTAGTTTAAACTTAATTTTAGAAATAAACTTTCAATAATTAAAAGCTAATGATTAAAGTAACAGTTATACTTCGGGGTCTCTCGGAAAAATAGCTGGATCAGCTCCATCGTTTCCTGAATGAACCTCTGGATCTGCAGTTCGGCCAGACGTTGATGATCCAAACGCTAACCGACTTTGAGCGACTAGTTGAACGCGGGAACGCGCAGCTGAAGCGAACGCTAATAATCGTGACTGCATCATCTTCTTCTTCTTCACAATGTTAGTACTAGTTGTTCTTTGTAAGTTGGTTTCTACTTTGACTTCTTTCTCTCATATATTAAGAAAACGAAGGAGAGAGGGCTTTTAAAAGTGAGAGGACCCACGTGTCAACCAATTGTCCTCGTTGGTAATGACGTGGCGTATGACTAGAAAAGGTTAGAAGCTGCTCGGTGTCACTAGAAGTGAGAGGTCCCATCTTAAACTTTATGCAAATTGCCAAAAAGGACTCAAATTACTAAACTAAAGCAAAATCAGTGTTGACCTATTGAAATTGCAAATACAACCTTTTATCAAAAATCTTGCAAATTTAAGAAAGAACCAGTAAATGATCTCATCTTGCAGTTGCTTGAGAAGCAAGTTCAAAGTTTTCTTGTAACCTCCTTCTCTTGCCATATATATGTATATAAAATAATCTCAGACTGTTCAAGTACTTTAAATAGAGACAATGGACGACAAGAAGAATAAAACCAGTTTGTCTAAATTATTTTTTGTGTCAGCATCTTAAACCCAATTTCATAAGAAACATAAGCATCAACGGATAAAAACTTAACCACCTCTTCATCAAGGACTCTACTAGCCAAATCTCTCGCACATATCTTCTTCTTCGGTTTCCACGAACCAAACCCCAACAACTCACAAGCCATTGCCTTCAAGCTAAGCCTTGATCTATCACCATAACTAATAGGATAATTAACTTTGACCAAGTCACGAACATCAACTTTCTTAACAACTGTGACTAGACCGTTGAGCTTCTTGGCAGTTTCCGCAATATCAATGCCTACAAAAAACAAATCTCTCATCGCGAAATAGATCACCAAGACATTCTTCGAGGTTGGTGTTTTGGTTCAAATGAGTTGGAGTATTAAGACATTTGGTTTTGATGCATAGCTGAACAGTTGCGGTTTTTGCATCATCTTGAGGGTTTGTCTTGGAGTTTAGAGAGATGATCACCGTTGGATCTTCTTGGGTTTCTGATCGTACGGCGAGTATCCATCTCTTCGCAATTGAAACTTCATTGGTCACCGTCGTTTCTATGAGTACTTCATGAAATGGAATCAAATTTGTAGTCGTTACCATTGTTCAATATGATGTGAAGCATTACTAATTAGTTGTGTTATATATATATAAGTAATTAATTCATTTGTTCGTCCATGTTCATTGATTTTTATGGTTGGAAAAATAAATTTCTTCAATTTTCGAAAAGAACTCAACACAATAAATGAGTCAAACGTGATGTTATTGTATATAACCAGTTTCCAAAATCCAACTAATAGTAAGTGAAGATAATCACACAGAATCAAATAAATACATTGAATGAGACATACACACATACATATATTTCGTTTTTCCTATTTTTCATTAATTAATTAAATAGCACTCACAAATTACAAACAAAAATGAAGAAAATTTTAATAATACCAAAAAAAATAGAATCGACCAAGAAAACCTGAAGATAGCTGGATCGATCCTTCGTCTGTGATCAAATTAATCAAATAACGAGACATTTCCATAATGTCATCTGCATGCATGCATGATAAGGACGTAAAACGATAGATTATCAGTTGATGATTATCCCTTTGGCTTTGCAACGTTCAGTGTAAACCTGATTTTGCATTTTCATTTGCGCATAAAATCTCACAATGAATTCCTCAGCTTTCTCATCTATCATTTCATCTCCTTCTTCAACATCGCTATAACAATCAACATCATCATCATCATCTTCATCCTCATCATAGTGATGATCCAAATCACGTAAAGACAAAGCAGATGCATATCCCGAGATTCCTGATGATGATGATGAAGATGGCGCCGGGAAAACCTCAATAGGCTCCGTTAAACGATCCCCGGATTCATCACCAACAACATCATCATCATCACCATCAGCATCACCGCCACCGTGATCTTGGTTAGTTTCCGTCGCCGGAGGAGGAGCCGGAGGGAGGAGGATTGTGTTGGTAGAGTTAGACGTAGGCATTATCGTGATCTCGGAATGGACTTTACGTACGGACTCAACCACACGCCGCCAAAACCTGGTGTTGAAAGCCTTTCTCCTCCGGCGACGACGGAGCATGAACATGACGACGGAGAAGACGTGCATCCCACGTGATAACTTTTTCGTCTTCATGGTCGGACTCTTGTTTATTTGCTCTATCTCTAATTGGTCACCTTTCTCATTTTTTGTTTCCATGCTACCACAAAAAAAAGTATAGAAACAAATATCAGAAAGATGACGAGAAATCAAGAAAAAATCAAAATCTTTCTCCCTCTGGATTCAAAGGGAGAGAGATTTTGTTTTCTTGATTTCTTAGGAAAGATTCAGGGGAGGAACTATTTGTGACCAACGGTCTCTATTTATGTGATAAGAGCTTATAATGTTTAGGGGTTAAAAGGAAGTTAAATATTTGAGGTTATAACTAGAAGCAGCGCGTTTTTTTCTGCCGTCGTTATGGGATGAAGAGAATAAGAAAAGACAGCCTAAACCATTCTAATTTTTATAATTATTGCGGTTGTTAATTTAACTAAAGAAGAGAAAGGTTGGTAACATGCCAGCTGAATACATGGTTCCTCAGAAGTTATGTGAAAAAGCTAATTATGTTATCTGCAACATAATCAAAAGGAAATAATGATTCCTTAGGGTTTTGTTTATGCAACTCATGAATTTCATTAGCCAGGGTCCAGAGGTAAACTGCAACCACGGCTAGGTTAAACTTTTGATTTATTTTTCTATTCTTTTCGCTATATTAAAATTTTACAAAATTGATCAAATCTTTGAATTTCTAATTTTTAGGTGAATCGGTTTTTAGCTTTCGAAGTTGATATCTTAACTATAGTAATATAAAAATCGTATAAACACTAGTTTTGGTTAGAAGAACAAAAACGTTTATAACTAAAATACGAAGTCCTTAAAATGATTGACCCTAAGTTACTAAGTAACTTGCACGAATAATCTGCTCAAAACATGGTTCCATCGAAGTTGCACTATTTTGCCAACCTATTAATTATTCTCAAGCATTGTACTTATATAAGATGCATTGTACATCGACCATAAATATGTGTGTGGCTTCATAAGTTATTCCATAAAACATTTTAGTCAATATTTTTTTCGATATAAAACTTTAAATTTTTTGTTGGAGACGGTGATCCATGCTCATATATAATAATCACCGTGATCGGCAGAAGAGAAAAAAACGTAAAGGAAAATAAGAGCTGTTCATGTAGACTTTTAAAATTTGTTGACTAGGTAACGTGATAGTTTTCCACAAGGAAAATAAAAAACTAACGTGATATATACTATAATTTATAGTTTATTCAGGTAACTATATATTGTTAACGTATATATATGTAGAAGATATAAACCGAATTGAGCTAAATCAAACTGTGTATGAGCTAAATTTTGAATAAAAGCCTAATTAAATATATATTTTTTGTTATTGAACATAATATATGGTTTTGTTTGAACAAAATCGAACTGAATTTTTTTTAGCGTTCCAATTGTATTATTAAGTAAGATTCTAAAAAATGAGATGCTGAGAACTAGGAAAACAAAGAAAATGGAAAGTGTCTGGAGGAAAGAAAACACACACAACAAAATCTATGATAGGACACGGTTGCGTGGAAAGTAAAATAACCGAGAGCCGTAAGACATTATTCAACGACAGCGCAACTAAACCAATCACCTTCTCCCTTAAGTCTTTTGCTTATTATTAGTGTTCAACTCTCTGATTATTTCTACAATTATTATTTGATTACAACGAAGGTTCTATTGTACGTACATAGATCTCTATTATACTTGTACAATTATAATCAAGTCCAATCATCTAAACTTTGATTGAAATTAATCATTAAGTATTGTTCTGATCGTATTTATTACAATTACTGATAACACATACTAGACAACTTTGTGTGTACCTTATACCGACCACGATTCTTTAGTATATATGTTTTGTCACGAGGTTCATTGTTTTAGTTAATCACCGAGTACTTTCTAATCTTTAATAACCAAAACAGTAACTTAGACTGATTAGAGGACAGTGAAAATGAATCCTCGATTAATAAAGAGTAATATTGAGAATACAAGGCACGTGATCCATAACATATAATACTAGTTTGTAATTTTGTCGAGTTATCTCCTTAAATGTATCTATGCGTCTACATTACACTCAGAAGAAACGTAATTAGAAAATTAATTAGTACTAATAATCAACTGTTAAAACACCACAAGAAGTTTTGAACAAACAAACAAACAAAACGGCTCAACAGCTCAGATCTTGCCCGCGTACAGCCCTGATAGGTCCCACTTGAAATCCAACATTATGAAATAGGTTTTGATGTTCTTTTCTTTGTCCATAAACAACTTTATTTTATTTTATTGAATTTTTATGTGTAAATCTTTCTCTCTCTCCGCGTAGACAACTGCTAAAAGCTGCTTGATTCTTGTATAAATACACACACTAAGTGTCCACACCTTCTTCCATCTCATATCTCGAACAAATCCACCAAGAAAGAAGTTAATAAACCAAATCCATGGGGGAATCAAAGAAGAAAAGCAGATCAGTCGCAACCCAAAGAGCTTGGAGTCTTGTAAGAATGGCTCTTCTCTGGGGAAGAAAAGGTGGCATATTCAAGAAATGGCACATGTTCGAGCTACGTAACTTGGTCTCCAAGCATCTCAAATCACTAGCTCATCATTCTAACAGCGTTGATAGCGTCCGTTATCTCGGTGAAAAACAGCTCTCTTTCGACGAGACCCCGGTCTTTAACGTGAAGATGCATCGTCCTGCATCCATGAGGTTCCTCTTGCCTTGTATTGCTCCTCCCGTTGACTTTGATTACGACTTTGAATTGGACCGTCAAGATGATGATACAGAGGATGTTAGATCCTACGGCTATTACGATGAGACACGCAATGAGAAATGCGATCGTGCGGCTGATATTTATCAAGCAGAGGAAGAAGAAGATGAGAAAGGGGTTGATATGAGAGCAGATGAGTTTATTGCTAATTTCTATCAGCAGATGAAGCTGCAGAGGCAAATCTCTTACTTGCAATACAAAGAACACAATGACGTTGTATGATGACTAACAAAATTGTTTTCAATTTTTTCACATCTTCATTGTTAATTCTCCTTTTTTTGTTCTTTTCAATTTTGGTGAAATAAATGGTTACTTCATATAAAAAACTAATGGTTTCCAAATTACACTAATGGTTTCCAAATTACACTAATGGTTTCCAAATTACACTAATGGTTTTAGGCTTTTAGTTTCTGCAACCCACAAACACACAAACAAAAAAAAAAAAAAAAAAAAAAAAAACAGAGCATATAACTCACAGTTACATTGAGTTACAGTCTTGAATCCAACAGGTACAACACTGACTAACTTTCAGAAGGTTTATCACACAAAAAAAAAAGAGAAGGTTACTGATAAAAAGAATGATGAATCAATCAATCGAGTGAAGTAATCTTCTCTTCGTCAACATCAAAAGCTTTACGAGCTTGTTTCAGCTCTTCTTGCATTGCCAACAGCTCCCTACAACGGTTAAGTTTGGGCAAATCCTGCATAAATAAAACCATATCAAAAGAACAGTCATATAGATAGAACACAAAACCGTAGCCCAGCCTCAGGGTTTCGTTTGAGTAAGTTACCTTGCGGATTAGATACAAGAAGTCATCAACTAGTAGCCTTCCTCGCTTTGTGCCTATCTCTTGAGCTTTATGTGTCTTAACATTAAGAAAAAAATCTCTTTTCGGGTTAGCAACAGGAAATATATCTCTATATATCACTCAGCTACTCTCTAGTTGTAATGTAGGGAAAAAATGAATACCAAATCAGTGACGTATTCCACAACAATGTCTTCTACAAGCGCCACAGTCTCTGGAAGCGGCTAAAAGACAGAGGTGACATGATTCATTGCATCAGTATTAATAAAAACCTTGCAAGAACCACACATATTTCGAAAGAAGATTGGCTTGTTGTGCATCATGAGTTTAATACACTTCAAGGCAACACGTTATTACTTACTTCTATAGGCATCTATGAGTAAAGAAGATTCACTAATACGAAGTAGAAAAGAAGAAAGCTTACGTTTTGCTCATCACCAAATCCATACATCATATGCTGCACTGCAAATCATCACAATCATAAACACTCATTGCTACAGTGTAGCCTGAAGAATATATAAAACAAAATAAAATTAAATAACATTACATTCTTTTTGAAAGAGAGGTTTGCGTTTCTCCGGCGCTTGAGAATTGCCCGTAGCTTTAGATTTCGACGACGAAGCCGCCGCTGCTGGTGTGTTACTACTCATCTTCTTCTTTCCTAATTTCACGAAGCAAATCCTTCACAAGGAAAATTAGCGAAATCCCTAGCTCTAGTGTGATTGTTTAGGGAAAAATCCAAATTCCAAATTCTCAAATTCCGCTACACCAGAGAGTTACCAGTCGGTTTAAGACTCAAAAGGAGAAGAAAGGAACTCACCGGTGAGGAACAGACGAGAGTAGCTTCCGCCGGCAAAAGGTTCGTAGCAAATCGGCGACGATGACGAAAGCAAAGGGTCGACTTCGCTTACTACAATGCAACTTACATTATTCACATAAAATAATTACCCTACTCTTAACTTTTGGGCCTTAAAAGGCCCATTTATATTAACCTTACCCATGACCTATATGGGTTGTTACTTATCAGTTATCATGACAAACGAACACACAAATGCAACTTCATAATAAAGAGCGCTAAGATTTATTTTCATAAAAACAAGCCATACAACTCAATTTGTTTGAATCATAAGAATATAATTTCATTTCCTTAAGAGGTTACCCTCACAACAATCGATTTGTTACAAACAATCCATTTTGTTTCCTTAGAAACATTTAAATTTCTTGAGAGTTATTCAATATAGCAAACAGAATCAAGACTTGATGATTCCAAGAGTAGAAGCTTGAAGCGAGACGGTATGCCTCTCATCTCCAATATGAATCCCATGATCACCGATCGGTATCCTTCGGATCCCGGCCCGGTCCACTACACTCAAATACTTACACACGTGTATATTCACCTGCACACGCTTGAGCTCCCCTGCCGCCACGTGTACTCTCGTAAAAGCAACCAGCTGTTTTCTCGGGGCCCATTCTCCACTTGGCGGAGCTGAGAACACAAGCATCGTATGCGTCCCATCTCTCGTCCCAACGTTCTTGATATCAACGTGGACTCCTAGAGATAGACGGTTACACCTGGCGTGCGTCACACGTACAGACTTCCCTGACACGGTGGTGTTTCTACCACGAACAGCTATAGGAATCATTGTAGGCGTGTCGGCTATGCTGTGCGTGAAGCGAGTGTAACTCAATCCATGTCCGAACGGGTAAACAACCGGACCATCGTAAAACCGGTAAGTTCGACCCGGTATACGCTTGGACCGGATTGCTCTCATCGACATTTCAGTCATTGGTAAGTTCGTTAGATAATCTTGCGGGTACCACGTCATCGGAAGCTTTCCTCCGGGATTAGCAGCGCCAAATAAAATATCAGCTATTGCGGTTCCACCTTCCTGACCCGGATACCCGGCCCAAACAATTGCTGAGATCTTCGGATCCTTCTCTGCGAAAGTTACATCAATAGGCCCACCAGACATCAAAACTAAAATAACTGGGCCTTTAGAGGCCCGAGCAACTTTAGAGATAAGCTCTTGCTGTTTCCCAGGCAAAAGCAAACTGTTTCTGTCCTTAAACTCAGCTTCAATAGACTGGTCCAAACCCATCACAAGAACCGTCGCATCAGATCCACGAGCTGCCTCAGCCGCGCTATCGAACAATCTATCATCCATGCAATGCACGTTCTCGCAACCCTTGTTGTGAACCGTTCGTGCATAACCGGATATACCCTGAACCGGACTGGTATATCCACAAGCAATCCCTGCGTAGTTACCAATCATTGTGACTGTTGCGTCTGCGTTTGGTCCAATAACGGCGACTGTACGGTGGCGGAGACGTGAGAGAGGTAAAGACGGGCCAAGATTCTTGAGCAGGACGATTCCTTGATGAGCTGCTTCGAGAGCTAGTCCCTTGTGAACAGGTGTACACACGTGTGCTGATCCAAGGTGCCCGTAAGGCTGAGTCGCTATATCGCCGTCGAACATTCCTAGTCTCATTTGTACTGTTAGCGTGTTGATTACGGCATTGTCGATGTCTGACTCACGCAACAGGTTTTTGTTCACCGCATCGATGGTATGGGCTCCTAGAAACGGTCCACAATCCAAATCCAAACCTACAATAATACACATGATTAGTTACTAAAAATAGAAATTAATCATGTGGTCATAGATATGTTTATAATGATTATAAAACAAAATTGTAGTAATTAAATACCAGCTTTGATAGATTTAGCAGCTGCTTCTTCAGGAGTACCAGTGTAATGTTGTGTGTCGTATAGAACACCAACAGAGTCACAATCAGAGACGATGTATCTGTTAACAAAATATAAGTCAACGGTCAATCTATGTGTATCAAATATATTATTGAAGTGTTTTTAGCTGCCGTGGCCTCATATTACCCGTTGAGACCCCATTGGTTGCGTATGGTCTTCTTCAGGAGATTAGGATCAGCACATGTCGGAACGCCGTTAACTTGATTGTACGAACACATGATGCTCGCCACGTTTCCTTCCTTCACACACATACGGAACGGAACATCGAACGTGTCTTCTATATCTTGCTTGCTCACCTGACAATCACGTGTGCAACTCTCTCGTGAGAAGATTTTAAGATTATAAATTAAAAACTGAAGCGAGAAAATAAAATTAAAAAATAAAACCTTAGCGTTGAAGTGAAATCTATCGACGCCGTTCCAGTTGTCGAGATCGTACGCCGTGAAGTGTTTGCAACAAGCAGCTACTTTCAACCGGCTACGGTCGTTTCCCTGTAAACCTCTGACGTAGCTGGCGGCGTATTTACCAGCTAGGACAGGGTCTTCACCGGGAGTCTCCTGTCCACGTCCCCATCGTGGGTCTCGCAATATGTTAACGTTTGGGCTCCAGTAAGTAAGCCCACCAACACCACCGTTATACATGGCCCTGGCCTCATTTGAAACAACCTGCGCATCCCTCAACAGCGTAAGTTAGTCAAATTAATATTACTGATAAAATGCGCGATAGTAATGTTGCAAGTTGATACCATGTCGTGCAACTTGATGCATCGTTTTTAGCAAATGTGTACGATAAGTTCAGATTTTAATTTTTCTCGCCTTTTTAATGTTTTAATATCGTACTGTTATTTTGCTTTTCTATGTGCTATTCGAGTAATCAAGATATACTATAAGTCAATCCAACTGTTCAAAAAAAAATTTATTAGAATCAGATCTTTGTCACAAATTGGAGGCATATAAACAAACAAAAACAAAAAAGAATAATAGTATTTAAAGCAAGTTACTTTAAATATATATTTCTATTACTTTAAATAAATGACGTAGGCCTATAAGAGATTCGTTCCTACGTTTTTTTTGCATGAACTACCAGACAAATCAAAACACGAGAACCGTCAAAATATTACCTTTGTTAATTATTCCCTATCATATACAATAAAATCTATACTAATAAAAGGGACCTTTTGAGGCTCCATAGAGCGTCCACATCAGCATTGAAACCCTTTTTCAAAAGAAGACACGTGGCATAAAATATAATTTTACATTTTAAACATACAACATAAAAATAGAAAAATTACATTAAACATATGTAAGATTATCTTTTTTACTAAAAATACGACTCATCTCCATAATGTAACATTACCATTTTATAAAAAAGCAAAAAATATTATATATAATTTCGAAAATAATAAATAATAACTAAACATACAACATAAAAAATGGAAATACTACATTAAACATTATAGTTTTACACAATATAAGAAAAAAATAAATAATAGATAAATAATATAAATATATAATATACAAATTATATATATAATAAGCCAAATCTGTAATATACGAATTAATATAAAATAAAAAGTAAATACGCAATTTTAAAAATGTAAAAAATTCATTAAGCATTAAATATCTATCTTAAAATATAAAATATATATATTAAGTAATATATAATATAAGTAAATACACAATTTAAGAAAAAATGGAAAAGTACATTAAGATTTAAAAATCTCTCTTAAAATGTAAAATATAGATATTACGTAAATAAAAAAGTATAAGAAATAGAAATACACATTTAAAAAAATGGAAAAAGTACATTAAGATTTAAACATCTATCTTAATATGTATATTTATCTTAAAATGTAAATTAAATATAGATATTAAGTAAATAGAAAGTATAAGAATTGGAAATACATAATAAAAGGAAAATAAATAATAATTAAATAATATAAATATATAATACACGAATTATATATATAATAATAAGTAAATACACATTTAAAAAAAAAACTGGAAAAGTACATGAAGCATTAAACGTCTATCTTAAAATGTAAAATATAGATATTAAGTCAATATATAATATGAGTAAATAAACATTTTTAAAAAATGAAAAAGCACATTAAGATTTATACATCTATCGTAAAATGTAAAATATTGATTTTAAGTAAATAGAAAGTATAAGAAATGAAAATACACAATAAAAAATGGAGAACATTGCATTAAGATTTAAACATCTATCTTAAAATGTAAAATTAGATATTATGCAAATAGAAAGTAGAAGAAATGGAAATACACAATATAAAGAAAAATAAATAATAAGTAAATAAAAAAATCTAAAATAAAAATATTATATTAAACATTAATATAAATTTTAGAATGTAAATAAATATATATATATATATATACCTAAATAATAGTAATAATTAAACACACATTTTTTAAAATGGAAAACTTAGATTAAGATTTAAACATCTATTTTAAATGTAAAGTATAGATATTAAGTAAATAGAAACTATAAGGAATGGAAATACGCTCTTTTATATAAGAAAGTCTAAAAATGGAAATACACAATATATGTAAAAATTTCAAATTGGAAATAATAGATTAAATATTTATATTAAAATGTTAAAACAAATAAATAAATAATAAAAGATATAAAAATGGAAACACCACATCAAAAAAAAATGTATAATTTTACATCAAAGAAGTCCCTATAAAATCCATTATTCCATCAACATCACCCTCACACTTATAAATAAAACTAAGAACTCTAGCAAAAAAAAGGGCTCCACTATCAACTTTTGACATCCCGAAAGCCTTTGATGACCTTAAAAGAGATTTTTGTAACAATGAACCTTTTGTTAAGTTGATTCATTGTTGGCAAGCCTGCAACTTCCAAAAGGCAAACCTATTCATGGGAGTTGAATTGATCCTCATAGATTCAAAGGTATTCTTACAAATTTAAATTAATTTAATCCATAATTTTATTGTTAATATTCATACTAACTCTTGCATGATCAAACCATTACGATCAACAACCATTCAATCGTTTATCCCAAAACACTTCCTTTCCCGTCACATCAGGTATTGGTTTATTTTGGTTTAGTATTGTTCTTAGTTTATTTGACGGTTTAGGATGGTTCTATTGTAAATTTAATTTATGTTTTTAGCATATATTACAATTAAAATAACTTAAATTGACTAATAGAATATTATGCTAAAAATAATTCTTAGAGAGTTTTCAATTAAAAAACCTTATAGTTTAATTTATTAAATTTGTTTATTATTTAAAACTAGAGTTTTTTAAAAACATAGTGAGTTATAAATATCAGTGATGGAGTTGGTGAATATAACATGAAGACAAAAATGTAAATATTTAATTTTCAAGATAATGAAGTCAGATTTTTATTCAGTTATTCGATATATAATATATTAAATTAGTTTTTTAAAACTACATAATTTGTATATATAGATTAATCTTCCATACTTAAACTATTATATTATATATGAATAATTTTGTTAAATAAAAATAATTTAAAAATTTTTAAATAAAAAACAACAAATGGTTATTTACATATAAATATTGTGATATACATTATACTATCATTTAACAAGTATTAGATACATTTTGATATATCATTATTTTCTATTTTTAAAAAGCAATTAATTGTTAAATATCAATATCATCTAGGTTAAGTATACGAACAACACAAATTCAGACATCACAGAAAATATTCACATAAACATTATAATACAATAATTTTAATATAAAAAATACAATTCAAAATACATTATTCAAAAGAATAGTTATATACTTAAGATTTGAAAATCAATAAAGTTCCGCGCGTAGCGCGGATTAATCCCTAGTAAATAAATAAAAGTAATATACCGAGAAAAGAGAGCCACCGAAAGTATTCCGAATAAATGATAGCATCGCTATTGAAATTAATAAGTTAGATTTGTATATAATAACAATATTACTGACGTCATTTTCACAGTGAAATACTATAGAGAAGTGTTTAATGCTACTATGCTAGCTAGATCAGTGTTTTGAGTTAATGGATAAAACAGAGAAAGAGAGAGAAGAGATCTGACCCGTCCGATGGATTCCCACAAGGAGGCATTGAAGGAAGCAGCGGTGGTGATGACTTGAGGGAAACTGGTTGCTGCAGGGAAGGACCCACCGAACTTAGTACCGGGACCCACATTTGAAACGCCGTGTAATGCCTCCGACCACCACTCGTACCCTTTGATTCCTAGCCGTGGAATCGCCGCCGCAGTGTTCCCTAACAAGCTTACTTTCTCGGCCAACGTCAGCCGTCCGATCAAATCCTTTACTCTCTCCGGTATAGGAACTGACTGCTGGCAGAACCTCAGCGTAGATGTTGCTGCGTCCTTTGTATCGCAAGCAAACGTTTCGCGGCTGTGAACGTGAATGTTGCTGCTTACAAAGACGAATAGAATAGCGGCCATGAACGCCATTTTGTGGAGAATCATTTCTTTATTATTATTTTTATTTTCCTCTTCCGGTTTAACTTTGTGGTGGGGTGTGGAAGAGGAAAATGAAAATGTGATGAAGGATTGTGAGAGTGAAGTTTGTGGGTTTATATAGAGTGGCAATGAAGTTGTGATAATGAGTACCTCTCTTCATAGTTTTTTTATTTATTACGCTACCATTACAATATTATTATATTCTAAGTACAAATATTGCAAAATCAAACTTATCAAGATCTAAATAACTTTTTTTCTTATATTTTTAAAAGAAATTGTTTTGTATATATAATTTACATGTTACATTTAATTATGAGGAACAAGTGGGGAGATTTGAAGAGTGAACTAACCTGCCATTTTGGAGATGTAATGGTTAGATAATGTTGGAAGACAGTTGTCTAAGCGTGGGTCCCGATTCCTTTGAGATATTATATGTCAAGTTAGATAGATTTGATTCTAATTCAACATTTTAATGATGTAAAAACTCTCTTAATTTCGTTTTGATAGTTTTTCCCAATTGTTCTTTTTTTCAAACAATTTGGTTTTGATTGTTCTTTATTTTTATATCGTAACAAAAAGAAATGTTGATTTATATCGGAAGCTATCCGTTTTGCAATACGGTTTCTTTTTTCTTCAATATGCTTCCCACTTGCAGGTAAAGATAGTAGTAACTTGGCTTATACGAGATGTCACCATTCTAAATTCCTAACTATCTTTATTTTATTCTGCCTTTTCTTTTAATATACATTTTTTTTTCTTACATGTAGCCGGTGAAGTGGAATTCCACGAATCAATTATTATATGGTATAGATATGCGAATTTGTTATATTACGAGTACTTCTTTGTACAATAATACCATTACAATGCTTGGGCAGACGTAGATTAAAGGGCTTCAACAATGTTGCGGGTGATTATTAATAGTTACATATATACGATGCTAAAACAAAGAGAGATGGAATATTTTCTGTTTTCTTATACAACAGTCTTTTTTCTGGTTTAATATTACTGTTACATTCGATATGCATTAGTACATTTTATATGGTTTGTATTATATTGAGTGATTGACCATGCCACAATACGTAGATGGTATAATGAAACAATTATAATGGAAGATCATGGGAATGTATATTTTATTTAAAAAGAAGACGACTAGAACTTTAAAAACACAACCGTGAAAATAGGCAAGAAAAAACCATGAGAAGAGGAAGGATAAATTAAATTTGATTCGAGTCAGTAATAAGAGGTCACGAAGAAGAAGGCACCGTAATTAAAAAGAACTGAAAATAAAGTATGGGCTGTGTGTCGGAAACAGACAACAAGTTGTGCTCCCGTTACTTCAGTGTCCTAAATCTCACACTTCATTGGCTCATATCATCGGTGCTCACTAAGCAAGTATTTTGTTTTTCTCTTTTATGAAACTAATAATACAACTAAAGTAATAACTCATTAATTATTGCGAAAGCCTTGGGAAACATCTAATCAGCAGTAAGGATCATCACAACTTTTAACTTTTAGTTTTAAAATAAAAAACAATATCACACGGACTATAAGTCTATAACACATCCCTATATAATTGTAAGGTTACATTTTGAGTGGTGAAATTTTGAAAGTAGGCATTGGTCAGAAGAAGAAATAAAAGTAGCCAATTTTAATTGTTGGGTTTATTGCAGTAAATGGAATATAAAGTGTGTCGAAAAGACGAGTCCCGACCAATGGCATGCACATAGTAGTAACTTTAATTCTAACCCATCTGTTTTATGTCCCACCAAAACCTATATACAGTCTCTCTTGTTTCCTTGTACTATCTATGGTGATCTCTAAAGCAATCAAAAGAATCATAATCCCGAATAATAATGTTAAGATGTGACTCGTGTTGGTCTTCCCACCACCAACCATCACAGCAATCTAATCAAATCGCCACCACCCTTGCTTTATAATGAAACCAATTAACATCAGAAAGTTTCCAAGAACCTAAAGCAAATTATTGAGAAGAGAGAATGGTGGATGAGAAAGTGATTGCTAATGAAGATGAGACAAGAGACTCTTACAGAGTTGCTTACGTGATCCATTTCTTGTTGGGTGCTGGTAGTTTAATACCTTGGAACGCTTTGATCACAGCCGTTGACTACTTTGGCTACTTGTATCCTGACAAGCATGTAGAGAAGACTTTCACCGTGGCTTACATGAGTTGCTCGGTCCTGGTTCTGGTTTTGATGATGACTTGGAACACAAGATTGAGCTATAGACTGAGGATGAACCTAGGGTTTTCCATGTTCATCATCTCCATGATGGTTTCGCCAATCATAGATTGGGTCTGGAAAGGCGAAAACAATGAGAATGTGTCTTACCTCTTGATGGTTGGATCAGTCGTGCTATGTGGTTTAGCTGATGGACTGGTTGGAGGAAGTTTGATCGGTTTAGCCGGAAAGCTACCTAGACAGTACATGCAAGCAATTTTTGCGGGGACTGCCTCTTCAGGTAATTAACCTCTTTTAATGGCATTATATATTTGACATAATACACTAATTACCTAAGCACTTGATTGTGAACACCATATATTATATAGGTGTGTATTTTATAGGGTAATTTTACCAAAGAATTATTGTAAGTATAAATATATACTTAAATACTTGGGTAACAATTTTACCAAAGTGTTAATTTCTTTCTCAAAAATAATTTAATGTAAGTATAAATACTTTCTGAAATTTCAATTTTTTTACCAAAGTATTATTATACTTATATCATTGACAGACGAAGGTTAATTTATTATAAGTTTAATCTTATTAATTTTTCTCTGTTTTTGCTAGGTATTATCATCTCCGTCCTTAGAATTACAACTAAAGCTTCGCTGTCACAGACACCACAGGGGCTGCGGACCAGTGCTCATTGTTATTTCATAGTGAGCTCGACCATCCTACTGACCTGCTTCCTTTGCTGTAACGTGCTATACAAGTTACCAGTGATGCAGCAACACCTTAAGTTTCAACAACCTTTATATTCGAATCTAACAATATGGATGGTCGGGAGGAAGATCAAGTGGCCAGCCTCTGGTATCCTTATAATATATACCGTTACGTTATCGATATTCCCAGGGTTTATAGCTGAGAATTTGAAGTCCCAACTTCTCCAGAGTTGGTATCCTATCTTGCTCATCACAGTGTATAACATCTCTGATTTCGTTGGCAAGTCACTCACTGCACTCTATCTATGGCAGAGCGTAAAATATGCTACTTGGGCTTGTATCATCAGGCTTCTCTTTTATCCTCTCTTCTCTGCGTGTCTACGTGGACCGCACTGGCTTAGAACAGAAGTGCCCGTGGTTGTTCTGACCTTCATACTAGGCCTCACCAACGGCTATCTCACCAGTGTCCTCATGATCATGGCACCCAAAACGGTTCATGCATCAGAGGCAGAACTTGCGGCAGTCTTCATGGTTGTTTTTCTAGGAATAGGTCTTGTTTGTGGTTCAGTTCTTGGCTGGGTCTGGCTCATTTGAACTTCTTATTGTCTATTTATCTGCATCAAAAAGTTCATTATGATATGGTATTATTATTGGAAATGTGAAATAGTTATCTTCTAAAAATGAATAATAATTACTTGAATCAATAATTTCCTTAACAAAACATTTACGGAGTGCAAGACGGGGTTTTTTTTTTTTTTTTTGAAAGGGGCAATACAAGGGTTAAATACCCAATATGACGTTGTTTGATAACTTCGAGAATTATAGTTATAAATACTATATGTGCCACTGTTCTAAACTAGTACTCCGTAAACTTCTAATTACAACTTCATCAATACCTATAGTAGTGGGGGGTGAAAGGGAATCCAAATCCACTTGCGGCTAATCTACCTTCTCCATGTGAAATGTTTTATACTCTTTTTATATATTCCTGTATCTGTATGTTGATAAATTTAATCTAGTATTTTTATCTTAACTTCTTGGATTATAAACTTATGAAATTCAATATATATATATGATAAAATATACATTTGAGAACATATCCCCACCACTCCCCACACACAGCTTTTAAAAATGAATCATTAGTATATTATATTGATAACATATGGTTAACATCGTATTTAACATTTTTACCAAATATCTATATATATAGATATATGTATTAAGAGGTAAATTACAAATGATGAGACATAGGTACCGACAGCACACACATATATATATGCATAATGCATCGGTTAATATTTAGCATTTGACATCCATAACACACATGCACGGCCAACATTGTTTTTTTTTTCGAAAAAGGGCATGGCCAACTTTGTTCCACATCATGAAATATATTAGCTATATGACAACTTATTACTCGTATATGACATGCACAACAAAAATTTGAGTTAAAATCATTTATTTTATTTTTTTGTATTAGTTGTGATATAATTTTTTGCATCATTTAAATAATGATTTTGAAAATGGTGATGCAAATAATATATATTATTCTATTAAAAAATATATATACACCATAACTAATCATCATCATTTGTGGTAACTACACAAAAACCAAAATTGGTAGTTCAGTATGGTGGAAGTATCAAAACATGGTTAATATCAAATATTCTAGTGACCGAAAGAAAATTATTGAGACTAATGCAATCAACACGACGAATCGTATAAAAAATCAAAGTTCAAATCATAATTATCCTTCCAAAAAAAACTACATACCCCAACTAAACGTGAATATGAAATTACTTGAAGCACTCTTTATATCTTTCTATCAATCGTAATTATTGCATCAAGCTAATATTTATTTTATCTTAGTTAAGAAGTTTATTGTCGTATGAGACTTATTACTTTCTAAATACTAGTCGTATGTAATAATTAGAAATAAGAAAAATAAGATAATATATTTTATATTCGTCCGAGGTTTATATGAGTATACACCCATTTCTTTTGATCAAGAAATACCGAGTTAGAAAACAAAGGAGGGACTACAATGTCTTTTGATGTAATTAATACTAAGAGATACTAATAATGAAACTTAGTTGGGTACTAAAAGGTGGAAAAGGAGGCTGCAGTTGTAACGTTAGACATTATCCACCACCATCATATTCATATGATGTGACATTACAGTCATTACTAGATAAGATCTTCGTGTGATTGCTTAATAAACAACTCCCATCATTATTTTTAACAGAAAAAGGTATTTAAATTATTTCGACGAAGAAAAACCTCACAATATGTTATATATATAGAAAATCAAAGTCGTTGTGAAAAAAAACTGAACATATTTTTTATGGGGCCATTCTAATAGGAATTGCACAAACTCAATAATCCAGGAAAAAAAAACTTTATGTTTCGTTTTTGGTAAAGATAAAAACTAAAAAGCAAAAGAAAGGATGGCACGTAATGGGCATTCTTATTCTTATCCATATTACACTTGCATCATCTATTGGTAGAGGGATAAGGAATGAAAATGTCATTTGTTTTTGTTTCTTGTACATAAATTTATGTAGAGATTGTTCATCTGTCTGTGGGCCAGCGAGAAAGAAAAAGAGACCAAGTAAGATAATCTTATTTCCATCGTATTTTCATATATATCAGAGTTCGTTACATATTCAGTTTTTTTCATTGATACGAAACATCATCTGCGGAACAACCAAACAAGTGTATACACATTTCGTGTGAAACAAAAATACCTTTCATATGTATCCTCTTCAAGCTAGAATAATATGGGTTACATTATAAACTATATTATAATTATTATGGGAAGATGGAAAATAGAGAAGGATGTATTAACCGAATGCTTGTGAAGAAGGCAAAGCTAGAGTAAGTGTTGAAAACAAAGCAGCAGTATCATTTGGTAAGATATCTTCAACGGAAAGAAAAACTACTTCGGAAAACATTCTCTGCCACCCATTAACTAAAGAGATTTTTACCAAAAAAACAATTGGAATTATTGATTTATGTATTTTAATAAATTTGAAAATTTAAATTAAATTAAATATTATTTTTTATAATTTTAAAATTTATATTAAAATAATATGTTATTCAATTATCTGAATTTACTACTATATTTAATTTTATAATAAATTTTAGTGGGTTTGAATGAATTTCTCTGTTAAAATATAAGACTCAAATTTGAGAGAAAATTTCCAAATTTATAAATATTACTTAAAATTCATATAATATATTTAAAATTTAATATACTTTACATTGATTTGTAATTAAAAGTATACTAAATATATAAATCAATAACGTCTCTACAGAAATGAATCCAAAGAATAGAGACATATTGTGTCTATTTGAACGAAAAAAAAAAATAGAGATACAATATGACTGAATTAAAAATTCAACAAGCTAAAATTCTGATTGGGCTCAATGCTATTTAGGTCATTCCCATTGAATATAATATAATTTGGTTATTTTGATTGTTTACCTTTGGGCCTTTGGGCCTTTAGACTATTAATTACCATCGCCAAATTTGAACAGCCCATTGATGACCATCGCCTAATTAGAAAAGCCCATTTAAATTCGTTTAAAGTTGGCCTCAATCCAAAATAATTTGCTAAACTGAAACTTGCTCCATGCTTCATAAATTATGCCAACGCAACATACAACACACATAAACCCCGCGCGATTTTATATTTAAAAAAAAAGACTTCAATACAAAAACTGGTATCTTAACGTTCAAAAGGCGAGAAGTGTGTAGAGATTCCAAACATACATATCCATCAGAAACTAAAAGAATCTGAAATTTTCAGTTTGATATATATCTTAGTTCAACAATTCTATCATTCTAATTTAAATTATAGTGTAGTTACGTAGAAGACAAAAAGTAAAAGGATAGAGAGTATTTGAAAGAGACCATTCCACTTGCTAAGCAAATATCTCCTCCATGGGCCCTCTAAAAGATTTTATATCAGCTCTATCTAAATCCGTAAACTCGCACGGGGCCGTTACGTGGAGGACAAAACTTAGATAAGATCAGTACTCATTATTAGGATAAGCCCAAATGTCTGCATCCAAGTGTACTCAAAAAGTCGAGAAAAGCTAAAAGTTTCTGATATGTATTACCAACAACTAGTAAATTATATACTTTGGCATCTTTTTGTAGGCCTTTGTTTGAGTTTGATCCCTTTTGTTTACAGTGGATGATGTTTATCGAATGAAATGAATACATTCAGTGAAAAAATAATTAACAAGTGCTAAACATTTTGCATTAATTATCATCGCCATCATCTATTCCATCTTTTTTTGCTTGGACCGAGTAAATCTAGTTAAAAGCAATAACATCTATATGGGCCATGAAAAGGTCTTAAAACGTCCAAATGGGCAAACGAATGAAACAGTAGACCCTGTAACTCGGAGCCATGATAATATACGCTAAAGTCTAAACTAATAGTGGGAGTCTACGCAGCTGTTAGAAGTTTTTGAACGAACTAGAGGGTCCATGGAGAGGAGATATTTTGCTTACCAAGTGGAGTGAATATAATACTAATAAATAACTTCTTAACAAAGATCAGTACGTTGTCACAGTCTTCTGATTCCAAAATGTGTTATATAAAAGAAAAGAAATAACTTTAACCATAAAATCACAAAATTTGAATAATGTTAAAGGAATGAATGCACAAGAAATAAGAAAACGTTTCTTATATAACAAAAATATGGTAGCTAATCTATATGAGTTATTTACCAGTGTGTCTGGGCTTGTCGCTGTCGTACTTATGTGAACATTGCGACTAATGACGACTATAGTCTTTGGCATCTTATAGAATGTTGGGACACGCCAAACGGAAGTTTGAATATAGTAAGTTATCTTTCTTTTTTTTCTCTTTTTCGATTTCAATTTTCATTATCCAATACCAAGTAAGTTATCTAAGTACATAACACATAAATTTAACTACATAAAATAACCTTCAATGTAAATTTCTCTAATTAAAACGTAATATTTAACAAAAGATTAGATGACAGGAAGATACAAAGTGCGCTTTAATCTGTTTGACTTTGGACTATAGTAAATTGTCTAGGTACATAACTACACATCTAATTAAAATATGACAATTTTTTAAATAGATATTTTTAAGTTTTAGTTATCAAAATTTATATTTTCAATGACTGAGATAATCCTTTTTATTTTCAAAAGTTTAATATTTTTCTTTTTTTTAATTTTAAACCGGTCTCTAAAACTCCTTCTCGTAATTTCAAATTTTAAGTTTAGATGAGTTAACTCTATGAATTTAAGTGTATATTTACATTTTTAATAAAAAAATTTTGATTATTTTTTATTTATTTTAAAAGCTACTTTTGTGATAAAAATAACTCTTTAAAAACTATCATAGGTATTTCTCATTTTTAAATATGATTTCCAATGTATATTAAACAAAAGATAGTTGACAAAAGACACAACTTATGGTCTTTGACATGTGTGATCTCGGAACTATACAGGCTTTTGAATATCCATTGTTCCAGCTTTTGGCAAAAGATAGATGGTCAACTTTTTTATATTCCACCATTCTAAAAATGAATAATCTAGTTATGCAAATAAACAGAGCAATTGAAAGGGTGAAATTGTAATTCACTACTAACGAACACCTTTTTAAGTTGAACTCTTCCTCTCTCCCACCATATGTGTCGTTCTTCTAAGTAAAAGCTTTTGAAAAGCAGAGCTTAATAAGACGCCTGTTTTTGTCCGCTAAGTTCAAACGCGATCGGAGAGATGGGAGATGTGATAATATTCATCGAAGATACAAATAAGAATCCGAGTTACTCACGCTGCAGAATATGTCACGAAGAAGAAGAAGCAGAGAGATACTTGGAAGCTCCTTGTTCTTGCTCAGGCACCGTCAAGGTATCGAAACCAACATCTCAATCTTGAAACCAGCTTCTTTCTATTGGGTTTTGTTATCTGAATTCGAATACTTAATACATATGATTTGCTTCGTCTTGATCAGTTCGCTCACAGAGATTGCATACAACGATGGTGCGATGAGAAAGGAAACACGATTTGTGAAATATGTCTCCAGGTTTTGTTAATCAAAAGGATGTTATCAAAAGGATAATACGTGTTTCAAAGACGTATTATTATCCTCTGTGTCCCGTAATCATCTTGTATTATTAAAAGATAAAATATTCTATTCGCATAAAAAATCGTAATCAATGAGCCAATGCCATCCTGTTAATGATATTATATTCGAATTTTTTAAATAATTTTATTTGTTTAATTTCTATGGATTAATACATTCAGAATAAAAAATGATAACCGGATGATCCATCGTTTTATGGGTCCCATTTAAATTTGGTGCACGTATTTATCTAATTATGGCTGGATAATTACGAATATTTTTTAAAAAAGGATATTGATGCTATTTATTATGAGAAAATTTATCCAACGGTTTTTGATTTATTTGTTAGTTCTCAAGGCTTCCGGTTTGATAAGACTTTGGTTTAGTCACTGGTTTGCGAAAGAAGTTAATAATCTTGCATTGCAGGGCTATAAACCTGGATACACCACAACTTCAAAACCATCTCGTTTAGTTGAAGAAGCAGTCACAACCAGGTAATTTATTCCTTTTTAAAGAAAAAAATAGTTAGATTGATTAAGCTTCGAATATTGTAATTACATTATAGATTAGAATTGAAATTGTTCATACTATATAAAATATTTCTTCACACGCGGTGTGATGTATTAATCTTTTTATTATTTCAAATAATTAACAACAATGATCGTAGGACGAGGAGACAATATAGAGGAAGAAGAATTATAAGATTAGTGGATAGAACTGAATCAGATTTTCCAGAATGCAACTCTGATGCTGACAGAGGCGCTTCTTGTTGTAGATACTTGGCTCTCCTTGTAAGTATTCATTCATTTGTTTTCTTACATATATATATATGTATTTATTCACGTATTATCATTATAGCGTTCGTTTAAGTTTAGTAATAATTAGATGACATCTATATTATTAAAATAGAAGTACGAGAATGCCTTAAATTTCTAGAGTTATTACAGGAATGATTTAAATGAAACTATTAGTTAGGAAGTTGTCTTATCCTATTAATAATCATATTTCCTTTTCTTAGTTTATTTTGAAAATAACTTGCAAATTCACATCTCCTTCTTATCTATATATTTTAATGGTTTCATAAATCATGCTTAATTAAATGTTGTCTTTTCCTTAAATATTAATTCATTAAATATACAATAAATGTTGCAACAAATTCGGATTTAATTTGTTTTTTTTGCCAATTAATAGTGTTTGAAAACAAGAAAAATAATAGATTGTGTTGGTTATCTGTTTTATTTTCGAATTATCCGAATTGCCATTAAACCGGTCTAATGTGGATCACGAATCAAACCAAACCAATCCGAAAATATATCTAAATTTTTGGGAATTTTTTTGTTTCCTAAAAACAAGTGATTATTCATTTGAAATCAAATCAAATTCGAATTAATAAAATATCGAATTAATAAAATATGAAAATCAAGCAATCTTTGTTTTGTATTTCCTAAAATTAATCGATTCTTTTTATTCAAACCAAACCGACGCCAACTATAATATTATGGAAATCATTGATGTCTTGCATATTTTCATTGTTTCACCCATTCATACATGTGCATTTTGATCATATAGATTAGGATTTAGTCATTTTTAGGTTGCATCTTGCATACATGAGTCTTTATCAGGTGTTGGAGTGTGCTATGGAGTGATTTGAGATGTTTGAGATAAAAGTGGTGAAAGATGAGCATGGATGGAGCATTTAAAGAAATCTTCTGTTGCTAATATTTTGTGGAGACACAGAAAATTGAGTTAGCTTTCTAATGGAAGTAGTTTCAAGTCATTTGAAGATGTAATGAAGGAGTTATGACCAATTTACTAGAGGCATATCCACCCTGTCCGAGCATCCTGGAGTGACTTCTCAGAGCGACCTACCAAGGTCGCTCCCAGCCAGAGCGACCTCCCGGAGCGATGCACCTAGGTAGCTCGCCTTTTTATCAAATGTGGAAGGCCTTGGAGCGACCTCACCACAGCGACCTTGTCAAGTCGCTCCACACCAGAGCGACCTCTGGAGCGACGGCATGAGGTCGCTCGGCCTTCGAGACGCGAAGTGGGACACTCGCAGCGACCCCTCCGGAGCGATATGATCGGGTCACTGCGTGTTCTTGCTCAGACGAAACTCAGTTTATTTTAGGGACCTTTTGGTCATTTTGTTTCAGGTTGGACATTTTCTAAACCTAAGTTAAGTACCTCTGTAAGCCGTGGGAGGCGGATTACCTTTGTTCTTGGAGAAAAACACAAAAACCTTGAGAGAGGATCATTGCTTTTCATCATCCTTCTATTGTTTTGCTTGTCTACTTCATCTTCTGAATGATTAAGCTTGAATCTATCATGGGTTCAAGAGTAATCATGATGATTAGTGAGTAAATCACCATTGAATTCATGGGTTAGGGAGATTAAGGGTGATTAGGTTAGAGCTAAGATGTTTCAAGTGTAGATTTCTCTTGTTCCTTGCATATTAGAGTAGTCTTAAAGCCTCCTTTGAACTGATCACTCAAGGGTTGATCTCTAGACATTTCTCAGCCGACAGGTGTTCGATGAAATGTCTGAGTCAACTCTTTTAAGCTTTTAACAGTCTTTACCAGGGACACTTGTTGTTAAAGGTGTTAAAATGGCTATTAGATCTGTTCTTAATGATTGCTTGCATGTTATTCAACCAAAGACATTTGATGCTTGAGATGTGTTAGCAAATGAACATTCATCTAGACATAGAGCTTGTTTAGAATCGTATCTAGGCCTAAGGCAGACAGTTTAATTGATAGCTTGCCATCTTAGTTCGAAGCCTGATCACCCAAGGTCTAAATCCCTACACCCATGAGTTCTCCTTTCCAATAGTTTAAAAGTATCTTTTCTGTTATTTGCTCTCTAGTTTTAGTTAAAACAATCAAATCATCGGTTGCACTTAGATTAAGCATATACTTGCATTCTCGGTGCTTTTAAATCCCTCAGAACTGGTTCGACAACTTACTTACCACTATACTATCATTTGACTTAGGAGCCTCAAAAACTCCTAACATCAATCATATTCAAACTTGATTATCATAATATACTGCATTCCAAATTAAATCTAGACTTTTATATATCTAAATATTATCAATAATATTTAAAAGAATATATACTCAATTCATTTGTAACCTCTCCATCAGGCAAAATCTTATACAATTTGACGTAACTAAAAAACGAGATTTAAGCTAACTATATAAATACCCTAACATAATATTTGGTTTTACATCAACCGAGATTTAACCAACTATATATAATATTCACAACTTGACTAAATCATTATTATAATGCCATATAGTTTTTCAAACTATATTAGTGATTAGTGATTTTCTTATATATAATTCATAGGAATACAAATTAGATTACAAAACAGTTATATACATGATGTTGAGGAGTTTATTATCTTACCAAATATTGGTGTTAGAAATATTGCATAAAGATTTTTAAGTATACTCATCCAATATTCTTATTCTTATATTTATTAACTATTTTGGTCAAGAATTAAAATATAGCAATATCTAATTTAAATATATATATATATATATATATAATACACGATTTTCAAAATATTTAGTAATAATTTTGTTTATCTAGAATATTTCAAAGAATGCTTAATCAACAAACTTTACACTTTTTTTATATAGCTCTCCATCTTCATTTCTCAAAAACAAACTGAAAAAACCTCATATTTTTCATAATCTCTCTCTAAGATCAAGGTATGCTGTTTGTTTTTTTCTCATTTTTAAACCAAAAGGTTCATATCAAATAACCTATGAACCTAAAAAATTAGTCTAGATATATTAGTCTAGATATATAATATATAAATAAAACATCCGGGTAGGTTCATATGAACCTAAAAGTATTCAAATAACCTATATGTTTAAAAATATCATTAAACAAAATATAAAAACAAAAGTAAAAAATTATTTTATAGATTTCTTGTGCTAAGTTTTAATAATATATATGAATAATATAGAAATAATATTACACTTTTGTTAAAAATATTCAAACTAATTCTTTTATTAATTGACAAAAATTCATATGTAAACAAATGACATTATTTTTATCGGGATATAAATTTTATTATACAATTGACGTTTACAAATGAATAACCATATTACGTTCGTTGACTTTATATTTATTTCTAATTAGTCAAGATATATAGTATATTTTTTATATAAAGTATATGATCATGTAAAAACATATAAATATATCACGAAATAATATTTAAATTAACACCCGCTCGGTGAGCGGGTCCAGCTCTAGGAAACATTAAAAAGTTAGCTAAATTGAATGATGCGAGGACACGAAAATAGTTTGGTTTACTGAGGTCCAAATCAGAGATGGTTAAGGTTTCCATGATTAATAACCACAAACGAGATAAGACATATACTTAATTGTAAACTAAGACATATTTTTCGTGTGCTTAAAAATAAAATCGTTTATTTATCCTTTGATACCGTTTGTCACCCACCAATTGTATCCACTATCCACCCGGGCTTAAATATTAGGATTGTCTATATGCACGACTTCTTTGAAACAACCTAACTAAAAATAATAATTTGTAACACACTACATGCTATCTTTTGAACGATTTCATAAAACTATAAGATTAGAGAGATTGTTAGGATTCGTGGCAAAAAGAACATCACACTTAGGTTTTGTTAGTTTGTTTGGTCGACCAAGAACCTAAGCCTTCAACAAGAGAACCGTTTGGTCTTACCTACTAACAAAAAGAAATGGTTTCTTCTTTTGGAACGTAAAGAATGTCTGTTATGGTTCACAGTTGTTAGTGGATCACATTGCCCATGATGCCGTGTCGTTTCATAGCTTTAACCCATATTTGTAAAGCTATACCCAAATTGTACCAGGCCAATTCTATTTTGACTAAATATGAATCATAAATTATATTTTATTCTTATGATACATCTTTTACGGCGTGGCCTTTATTTTAATAGAATTATTAATTTTACTAGAACCTTTCCCGGGCTACGCCCGGGTTTTTTCCATAAACTTTAAATACATGTACATTTATATATTGTTTTATCTGAGTATATTTATTGTATTGAAAAATTAAGTGATTTATGACTTTGAAATTATTTAAAACTTAATTTTATTGTTTTTAATACCTAAAATATAGGTCAAATAAAAAATAACAAAAATTAACTAAAACTTCATTATAATCCAGTTCCTCATTTTTACCTATTTGAGTTCCCACTATAAGAAATTGTTAGATTCATAAATAGTTTAACTTTTGTTTTTAGTTTTAGGATGAATTTCCATTTTTATTTATGATTTTATAAACTTTTTTCTCTCTTTTCGCATGCTTTGCTTTTCATTATATGGTTATTAAAAAAGTTATATGGATTTATTTATATATATATATATATATATATATATACGTTGGATATTCACTCATGCAAATGTTTGCTTTCTACTCAATTTATTTCGGATTCTCCATAGCTAATTTGAGAGATAGATCGGTTATGTTCGGGTCCACACTCTTGAAGTTAAAATTAGTTTTTTACCGATCAGGAAGAGTTAATCCGCTTGAACTTAACTGCCATGTAATGGTATGCGAGTTTACCCAAAGTGGAGTTACCGCGGTTAAAATGGTGACGACTGATATGAGATTCAAGGTTCTAGAATTCAAATGACTTCAGCAGAAATGTACATCCTTTTAGCTGTATAGAAACTTGTGCATTCTGAGATTGTTAGGTTCTTATCACATAGGATATTCAATATGCTACTACATACATATAATAAAATGTCACAGAAAAATCTCTAGGGACCGTCCGCGGGGTGTTTTTGCTTTTATTTTGTATTTGTCATTTCGTCCGAAAACATAGGATACCAATAAATATTATGTAATTTTATTTGAGCTATTATGTCATTTAAATGAACTATTATGTCATTTATAGTATAGATGTCACTCTATATAAAGAATTATAAAAGTATAAATTATCATTCAAAATTAGTTTTTAATTTTAAAAAGTACATTAAACCAAAAAAAAAACAAAGAGTTAACTAAACTTATTTATGATTTAGTTATTCTTTCAACATTGTTTTCCTTCAAAGCACGTTGTCAAAAACCTTAATGGCAGCTAATGCCAGCCTCTTTGAAGTTTTTGCAGCTTCATTTTCTTTTTAAGCTGCAAAGAAACTGCTCTCCACTGTACTTGGTCCAGCCTCTTCTTCCTCTGCTTCTTCTTGAAACTTTCACAGCTCTCCAAGAGCAAGTTCAGGATGATTTCACTTCATCACAGCAGCTCCACCATTTCCTCGCTGACTTTTTTTCCTTGGACCCAGCAAGAACAATTTTTGTGTCGTCCTCATCTTCTAGAGTAGCAACTTCTATAGATTTCAATCCTTGGCTCCAAAAGGAACAACTGTTTACATATCTGTATGGGACTTGTCCTGTAATGAGATTTCCGTGGTTGCTACCAAGTAGTCTGTTTCCTCCTTCAGCTTGGATTTTTCTATATGATCAGCCAATTCATTCAAAAAAATAAGGGCCAGAAGCTGAAACTGGAACCAATCCATATCACCAGAGGTTTCTTACGAACCTAAAATGAGATGTACTATTAAAATTGTTAGTGGTTATATCAAAGCTATTAATAACTCTGTTTTTCACTTGTCTTACCATAATAATAAGTGACAATTGTGTATATACATATATTCAGCATCACAGTGATACCAAGCTTAAACCATTTGCCATGAACTTAATCTGATAAAGCTTTGATCATTGCTACCAGGTTTCCCTGCCAACTATATCAAAAACACAACTCAGTTTCGTTCTTAAATTGTCAAACCATCTCAATAAAAGCAAACAAAAATGTTTTCTTTTTCTTTTGGTGCTTCTACAACCTTAGAATCTTAAGTTCACCGCAACAATAATCTATAAACACAGAGAAAACATTACACAAATTTTGGAATACAGAAAGATAAGTAAAACAAAGTAACAAACACCAAAAGCGTTTTATTTGTTATACTTACGTTGATATACTTATAACCTATTGCAGATAGAACACTTGAAATCCTTGTATCTGTTGCCAAGTAATTCAGATTATTGTTAAATATTATAATAATTGTTATATCAATCTGTATCATATTGCTTTTCTTAATAATAGAATCAGTCATCACAGGTTTGTTTGATGAGAGAGTTCACTGGTGTTACGCTGAAGTGATGCCAGCTATTCCATCTAATAAGAAAGTAATACATTTCTCCATTTATGCAATCTGCTGTCGCCCTCACACACCGCTGAGCTTGCTTTGCGTTTACAACAAATACATCTCAGTTGCATGAAAACAAAACTGAAATAAAAAAACTGGAATTTGGAAAATCAGTTCTCTGACATGAATTTGGAATTGCTACTCCTTGTGTTGTGCATCTTTTTTCTTTATCGACCATGAAATCTACGCATCAAGATACTGTACGTAGTCCCCGAGACAAACTTTCTCTCCGCAACATAGCCTCCTCGCAAATCTTACAAAACTGAACATGAAAATTAGTCATCGTCGCTTTGACTACATACTTATACGAATCTATATATGAAGGAATAATACAGACCTGAAGGTTTTTGGCTCTGAGAAGTCATAGGGATGGTGGCTAAATTGGAACGATATGGTGAGGTATGTTTGGGACCTGGATCTTTCCATTGGTTTATATAGTGGTAAAATCTCTTTGGCTGTCAATTGCTTCTGTTAGTAATGAGCCTTTATGACATTAAAAATGGGATGCCGAGATTAGGGAGAATCGGAACAGGCTGCAATGGCTGGGTTATGCAGATGGGAGCGAGGAAGATGAAGAGGGTGTGGCTATGAAGGATACGATTTTCGTTAAGATCAATTTTGGCTTTGTATATGGGCTTTTATTGGGCTAAGCGAAAGGCCCACTTTTTCTGTTCACTTTAGAAAGTAATATTGACATGGCAGAATAACTCTTTTTTATTGGCTGATTTAATTTGCATACGTGGAGGGTCTAAATGAGCTTAGTATTGCCCTTTTATTATAGTAGTGATATTTATTCTTTTTGAAGCTATCGGTGGGTTTGTTGATAAAGCATGCGATTGATGTGGTTTATGGAACTGACGAGTATCCCTTCACGATTTTCACGGTATTTTGCTCTTTTTTTTTAATATACTACCTCAGTTTCAATTTATATGTCGTTAAAATTTTCGTTTTAAAATAAATATCGTTTTATAAATTCAATGTAAAATTTATTAATTTTATATGTTATTTTTTTAAATGTAATTAAATTTATAGATAAAAATATTTTTATTTTGAAAATATATAAAATTAAATATTTTTTAATATATGTGTAAAAATTTAAAATTACAATTAAAGTAAAAAGGATGTAGTATAACTTAATAAACAATAAAGGATTGATAAAAGTTAATAATTTTAGTAATTTTTAATTGATATTCCATCTAGTTGGTTATACATTCGTTGTGGAAATTAATGACAGGTAATAACACTGAAGGCCATTGGTATACTATTGCCTATGCTCGTAATCATTCGGACTATCGCAGCTGTTCAGAGCAATCTCCGACGTCAGTTTATCGTAAGCTCCTAGAAAATTTCCACTTCTCATCATCATTTACCATATTCTAAAATAATTGGGTCAAATCTTTAAGATTTGGTATAGTTTGGTTTAATTTTACCCAAAATATGAATACATTAATAAATATTGTAGCACTTCTTTACTTGTAAGAATAACTGATTGAAAGTACTATGAATTTTGATATGATTTTTTTCTTTAGTTGTATCTCTATGCCCACTTTTTATTGTTGGAATTTTAATAGGAATCTGAAGAAGATACGTTAAGCTCTGAAGAAGATGATGATGGCTTGGAGGAGGAAGAGCAACCGCAACATTTGGCTTGATCTTTTTGTTTTTCGTCATCGTCATGTTAAGACCCAACACATATACAAATAGTAACCACTAGAAACTGTTAATTAATAATCATAAAGATCTTTAAGCTATATAAAACAAGATTAAAGGATATATAAAATACTTTATTTCACCTTCATCCAACATCTGATATACTGTTTTACCTACAAGCAGATGCTGAAGATATGACAACGTTAAAGACTTTTCTTTGTTGTTTTTCGATTAAATAAATGTTTCATATATTACCAAAATTCATATAATTTTTCTATCAACAAATTTAAGACCTAAGTTTATATTAACGTAGCTGCTGGATCAATTCATCCTTAGCTAATTGTTATTGAATTATAAATTCATAAGATAAGTTTTCCATAAATACATGCATACTTGTTTTTGATTGTGGCTATAAGATGATTACTAAATGTAAATTATGCATAGTATTTTTCTTTCAAAAGTTATATAAAACGAACATAAGACATAGTTTTTCATTGAGAAATACCAAAGGAAATTAAGGAGTTTCAAAAGCATGAGACAAAAGAGAAAAACCTTTAGTTCTCAAAAAAAAAAGAGAGAAAAACCTTAAAACAAATAAAATAGATAGTTAAAGTTTTGGTGTAGTAACGCAGAATAGCATTATAGTTTCGTCGGATCCACGTCTACTGCTGAGACCAATCCGCATTTCCTGGTCCATAGTGATAGTGGAAGAAAAGCTCCTCACCTTCGCCTATATTTTTCTCCGCAAACAAACCAATCCTGTGGTCTCCTCTGACGACCATCAACTTCACACAAAACCATACCATTATAAAGTTAGAAAGATCATTATTTTATCAGTTTGAGTTTCTCCGAATGTTTTGGAGATATATGATTAATTGTATATTAGAACCAATCACCAACTTAGTTCCATTGACATAAATATATAACTTTTGCATTAATGAATCAATATTAAAGTAGAGTTAATATATGTCTGAGATTAAAGTAGAGTGAGTTGGTACCTTGGCGTAGCAGTTTGCATTTGATGAGTGATTGAGAAATCTAAGCTTGTTTCCTTTACGGCGAGCATCAATGCATAACTGTAATGAGAACAAATTTGTAACTTGGGACTCATAAACATGTAAGTAGCTGGTCTGAAGAAGAAGTCGAAGACTAAAGTTACCTTATCATTCAAGGTAAAGAGATAGGAATAACCATTCTTTATTTCTGCTCTCCCACGTTCCTCTGCTTCATCATAAGAAACCAATTCGCCAGTATATTCTCCGAGAAACTCGTTTTTCTTTAGAGCGTGCTGATAGATAGATCAACTCAGAGTGTATTATTAGTGGTCTAAAATTTGAAAAAAAACTTTAAAACAAAGAGAGAAAGAGGAATGTAAAAAAGAAAAGGGAAAAAGAGGAATATATATTCATGCATATAGTTATATTGGTGTTTTAGACCCTTGGTGTTAATTAAAACCCATATTCTGATATGAGTATGATTACTTACCCGAGTGAATGCACCCCATCCATGAACATCAGACATTGCAAGGAGAATCTAGTGAATAATAAAAAGAATGACGAATAAGTTAGCAATATTTGTATTATCGATATAAATGTATATGCTGATTTTATGTGGATGGTTACCTTCTTATGTTTCTTAAGGAGGAATTGCATGTTCTTGCATTGGCTTGGCTGTGATGCCTCACCGAGAGAGCCATCTCCACAGCTATATATAACAAAGTTTGCTTAGAACTTTTTGTTTAATCATATCGAATTTTATGTTAAAAATGAAATGTTACCTAAGCGAACAATTGCTACAAATATCTGGATCGCATTCACGACAAAGTGAAAAGCAAGGACATTGTCGGTTACTGCATTGACCCTTTGCACACTTACATCCTCCATAACGATTCTTGCATGTCTTTAGACACCTGAATAAAATCATGAACTTACGATCTAAAAAGCATGTAGCCTATTAATTTAGGATACTGTCATTGATGTGTCTCTCTACTCAAGATTTGTAATTTTGATTGTGAATATGAAGAATTAATGACACGTACCCGCAATACTTCTCACAGCAATTTCCGCTTGTTAAACAAGGGCATTGATCTCCACATACTGGCTCGCAAGTGCACGGCGTGTACTGCTTATACTCCTTATTTAATTGCTTAGCTGCATTTTTTATAGCAGGTGGATAACCAGCATACTTTTTGAGTTTGGCTCTTTTTCTGGCAAACTTAGTTCTTTTCCGAGATATCACTTTATTAACCTGCAAAAAATCATCAGTAAGAACTAACAAAATAAAGATAAATGTCATGAAGACTGCATATTTAAATTCACCTGATTGTCTGTCTCTGGTGTTTGATCTTGCTCGTGCATGTAATTGTAAACCTCTAAACACGTCTTTTGTCCGGCAAGTAAGTTTCTTGCAATTAGACAACTGCGGCCAGTGCATGGACAAGTAACACAATTAAGTTTTCAGTATATACTGGAAAATGAACACTAGTTAAGATAAAAAAAAAAATCATGTATATATAAAACATCATTTATAGAAAACTGATTGAAAATAATGTTTTTAAAGGTGTGTGACCAAATGTTCCAGTTTGGATAAATATGATTTTTATGAGGAAACATTTAGCCAAATTGATATTTTAGAATATTTGTACGTGAATAACATGACTTTATTATATATTTTTACCTGTTTCTCCCAAAGATTTCAACTCCTTTCAAGTAATGATTCTTGTCGACAGAGCTCCACTCATTATGTGCTTGTGACATCTCTAGAATAATTTTTATTAGTTCATTAGGATCAGTTATAATAAACCGTCTATATATTCTGTGTTTGTACCTGAGACCACATTCTTCCCTTTATTGTTTGATATAGAGTTATCATTATCCACTACATGATCAGCTTCTATGACACTCCTTAGCTATTAAACCAGCAATAAACATAATTAAGAAAATGAACAAAATATTGTATGTGCGAAAAAGGGAGAGAGTTACCTTAAGGTAACAATGCTTACTGCATTGTTTTTCAGCATCTTCCCTCTCAAACAAATTTGATTTTTTTTCTCTCTGACGAGCAAATTAATTAATCACTAAGCTTTAATTATAAGGCGTATGCAACGCAAAAATAATAAAGAAAAGCTTACAGGCAGAGGCTGATATTCTTCATGCAGATGACAGTCGAATATCTGTAAAAATATTAGTAAAACATGTGTGTATATATAAATAATTATGTATATATTTTGGTGACAAAAACTAAAGATTCAAAAGTTACCAAGCAACGACGGCAAAAATGCTTCTCAGCAGTCGCCAAAACAGAAGTGAATTTGCTTCTATCAGAAACTTCACCAGTATTTCCATCATTTTTAAGCTTATTGTATCTCTCCTACATTATATTCGAAATTAAAACATTTCTCACGAGGACGAATGAGAAAAAAAAAACAGGAAGATATTATATCGTTAACAAAACAAAACGTCACCACGAAGATTGGATTCTAATATTACCAAAAGATCTGAAACATTCAAGTAAAGGAACTTGGATAGAGTCCTCTGCACCTCCAGATCATCCAAACTATATTTCTGACCAATCATCCTACAAAATTAAAATCATTGACTACGTTAGTATTAACAACGTATAATAGTGGACCATACGTCTCAATATCTAACGGTAAAGAAAAGTAAAGTTCTCAATTCATGTACATATATATAACATAACGTAAAATAATTTCAGAATCGAAGTTGGATATGAACGCACTAGTAACCAATATAACGTTTATAACACAAAAAGAAAAAGAAAAACTAACCATATAAACCGATCAGCCTCTTTGGTAAACTCCAAATTTTGTTTCCTTGCTTGTTCATATTGTGTCTTGTCAGGACTCAATTCCACTGCCTCACCATTCACATAGTGGAATTGTTTCTTACCAATCACAGACTCACTTGCAGGCATTAGCTGATTACTGCAATATAGATGCTACATGAATGATATATATTGTATATTATTGATTGTTGAAATTAATGTGAAATAAAAACAAACATACCTATCTGTGAAAACCCAGGTAATAGATCGAGGTAGCTGTTTAACAAATGGAAGCTTGGTAACCTCTTCATCAGGAATTTTAAATGCAACTTCTTCATAAGAAGTTTCATCATTATCACTGAAGTGATGGACTAGAGGTTCCTCTCTCGAAGAAAGCATTTTGATGGCTGTTTCGTCGTTACGGTCTCCATTGTGCTGGGCTATGGGAAGCATACGATTATGAATATCATGAGCAGCCACACTCGTTAAGACTCTCGACTTGAATTTATTCTGTTAATCAAATAAGTTAAATTATCTTAGAACTGAAATATACAATGGTCATGTTGGTCACCCTTAACTTTTATATATAGTTGATTAATTTCTGATGATCCTTTCCAAAAATTATTACTCTATTTTATAGATAATTAATTCTCTCATCTCTTTTCACCGTAAGATGATATGTTTTTATATATAGCTAGCAAAAATAATGTAAAGAAGCAACCAAGAGTTACTTACATTAGTATGATCAAATCTTTCTTTTCCAATTTGCGCTTTGACCTCATTCAAGTCGAGTAGCAACTCCTTGCCATCTTTACGCTTTTTCTAAATAAAATCAACAATAAAAGAGAAGTAAATCACAAAAAAATTGTATACAAAGATAAGAGAAGAGAAGCATAATCATATATACACCACAAACCAAATAGAAATGACCAAATTTCTACTGGTTCTTACATCTCAGCAGTTTTATGGATCATCAGATGTATAACATATATTATATCAGAAGGAATATCCAACATAAAATGTTATTTACCTGGAGTTATCGTTACAACCAACTAAATCCTATGTTATTAGACTAGTAATTTCAGATATATTTTGCGCTGCATAGTACTGCTCAGATTCTAGATTATGTTGCTGGTTTAGATCCTAGTGGACTCGAATACCAAAGAGTTTTGGAGAATTTCAAACAATCATCGGTTCCACTTTAAACAAGTTGAATAATGAGAAAGCAGGTTAGAAAAAGTATAACAAATCAACATGTAAATTTACCTTCCCCATTACCCCCTCGCTTCTTATTTTCAAGTGCTTTCTGATGTTGTTGGAAGCGAATGCATGTGGTTTAAATAGATACAGAAAAGAAACCATCATGGATTGAATGGAAGATAATATGAAAACATATGGAATGTTTTATTGTTGATATAATACTTAATATGTTGTGGTTGTTAACCGAGCCTGTTCTAGACATAGCGAAATAAAATATTCGATTTTACGAATGAATCTATTGGTACATTGTATTTGTATTTTGTGAAAATATATACACGGTTATAAGAGTTCACCCTAAACTCTCAGACGCGATATCAAACAAGTTTGACATTGTTTCTTGGCGTTGGCGAAATAAAATATACGATATAAAATTTAGTATGTGTGTGGTTGTTGACCGAGCCTGTTCTAGACATAGTGAAATAAAATATTCGATTTTACGAATGAGTTTATTGTTACATTGCATTTGTATTTTGTGAAAATATATACACGGTTATAAGAATTCGCCCTAAACTCTCAGGCGCGATATACGAAAAGCTTCCATTGACGTAATTTGACATTGTTTTCTGGCGTTGGAAAAATAAATATACGGTATGTGTGTGTTTGTTGACCGAACCCGTTCTAGACATAGTGAAATAAAATATTCGATTTTACGAATAAATCTATTGTTACATTGTATTTGTATTTTGTGAAAAATGTATATACAGTTATAAGAGTTCGTCATAAACTCTCAGACACGTTATTCGAGCAGCCTCCATTGACGAAATTTGACATTGTTTCCCGGTGTCGGCGGCGCCGGCATCGCCTATATTGCTTTCTTTCTCTATTTCTCTGTGTTCATTGGCTCCTTGCTCAGATCTGTGAGCCATGTCTCCTCAATATCTTTCAGAGGCTTCTAACTAGAGACATTCAGCGGAACTTTATTTCTCGATCACAACAGTATTTTCTTTAAAAACATCAATTGACAGTAAAAGTGTGGAATCTCTTAAACATGATCAACATCAACAACAACACAAGATTCACATCCTTTTCTCGACCTCGTAATGGTCAGAACGAACATATTCACAAAGTACGAAACACCTTTGAAGATCTTCACCATACCAATCACAACACATATGTAATACATCCACCAGTTCAAAAAGTCAAAACCATCCAAACTCGTCAGAAGCTTACGTTTAACCTCTGCAACTACCACCAAACTTTCTACCTCGTCCCTTAGCCTCCACCACCACATTAGACCAAAAGTCACCGCCACGACCGCTCTCTCCGACCATCTCTCCTCCTCCACGTAAACCCCGAAAACAGTGTCGTCGACCACCGGCTTAACCACGGCTCTAAACCACATCAGCATCACTTCGTGTAACCCTAAAAAGAACATAACCCTAACCAAGACCCACCTTTCTTGTGACGCAAGAAATAAGTTTTCGTCTGGATTTGTTGACATGGTGGTGCTCAGGATTCCTTCGATTCCGAAGGCGACACAAGCTTGGACGATGAAGAGAACCATCCAGCAGATGTAGAGATGGGAATGCAAAAGAGAGCAATCTGGTTTTCCGGAGAGATTGTTGATTAAAGTGAAGACGATGATGAGAGCCAAGAGTGTGTATAAGATTCCGACATCGGCTTGATGAAGAAAGGAGGATACGCCCGAGACGGTGACGGTAACTGAGGAAAGAGAGAGACGTGAAAGGAAGAGGAAAGAGAGAGGGACGAGGAGGCTAAGGAGACTAATGGATATCATTTGAAATGGTCGAAGCAGTGACCAGCTGCCTCTTCTGTTCTTCTGTGCTACTTCGCCTTCCATCTTAATCACAAAGAAATAAAACACCGAGAACAACAAAAATAAAAAGACACTGTTGCTTGGATGAGAAGAAACAGAGGATATCAAATGTATATATAATTTTTAGAAAGTGTGTTTGGCAACCACGTTTATGGCCGTGTAACTTCAAACGTTCCTGTCTCAATCATATTTTTAATCTATTATTTCAAAAAAGTCCACATATGTTTTCCAATGAAAATAACACATACATTCTCATATATGTTGAGCCGGCCGATGGATATACTCCTGGAGGTTGGTATTAATATATTTGAAAAAATAATATTAATGAGGACAATGTTAATACTTTAAGCTAAAACTCGCGTTAAGCGTGGTGGTTACTACAAGTTGGTAATATATTTATATTGAAAATAATGTGACAATGGACTTTGACCTATATGCATCCGACGGACCCAACACCATATCTTAGTGTTCGACCATTACATGGATAAACTTGGTTCATATCTTCTTTTTTAAAATAGATCGATACGTGTATACAATACTATATGCAGTTAAAACATTATATTAGTTTTTTTGTAACAAAACATTATATTAGTATCCCCTGAAAATTCAAGGTCTTGGATGACAGGTAATAACTCAATAGAAAGTTAGTTATAAATCCTTGTGTTTAAAATTGACATCAACATTAAGAGTAGTGGAGTTGTAACTTTCAGTTTCGAAATAAAAGTCAAATAAAAATGCTTAAGTTGGTAAAATCTTCTTAAGTTCTATCCAGGACCGTCTAAAATTAATAAAATATCAGCGAAGGTAAGAAGTGAGAACACACAAAGAAAGTTACCAGAAGCAGCCGACAAAAAAATAACAGGTAAAACATAGGCGGTAAATTCTTAAGCACAGCGAATATCATCAGTATAAGTATGAAACTAGAATACTGATACGAAGAAATAACAATGGCCAATAATTCGATTACAAAGGAACAAAACATTACAAAGTTATTGATATTCAATCAAACAGCAGAGAAAGAAAACTTTACTTGTTCTTCATGTATGTATCAGCTACTGATTTTGATTTGACTATAGAATAAAAGACACATTAATGGAAACCCTAAAAGGCCCATCAAAATAGAAGTGCTAAGCCGAAACATAACCTTCAGGCGATCAAGCTGCTGCAAGTGGCTGAAGAGCTTTAAGAGGGTTCATGATAACACCATCGATAAGCCCATACTCTTTTGCTTCTTTAGCACTCATGAAGAAATCACGGTCTGTGTCCTGGTTTATCTTCTCTAGGCTTTGACCAGTCTGGTAAGCGAGGTAACCGTTTAGGTTTGCCTTGTGATGCAACATTTCATTTGCCTGTTTTCATACATTGAACTTCCAAGGTCAGATTTAGAAATGAATAATGAACTAAATCTATCCCCTTCAAAACACTTAAGATAAAAGCTCGAACGAATTCAAAATAAGAAGAAGTTGCTGAATGACCTGAATGTCGATATCAGTTTGGCCACCTTGAGCTCCACCAAGCGGCTGATGGATCATTATCCTTGAGTTTGGTAGACTGTATCTTTTCCCTGCATTTATAAAAAGTAAAGCTAAGCTCGCACCGGGAAACTGAGAAGAATAGAGTTAAACCAAAGCTTATACTATGTGAAAGGATTAAGAGCCTACCTTTGGTTCCAGCACTAAGCAGAAAAGCTCCCATACTGTACATTAGAAACAACAACACACACAAAGAAGAAAGAAAGGTATTACCATCCATGCAAACTCACGTCATACACACAAAGTCACACTGAACAAGAAACTATGAATTTACCAAGGACCCTTGAAAGACAGACGTATAATAAGAGTTAAAGGTTGGTGAAAATTTTACCTAGCAGCAAGACCAACACAAACAGTGGAGACATCAGGTCGGATATGCCTCATAGTATCAAATATAGCCATACCTGCGGGAAGTGAGAGATACAAGAGTCATTAACACTGAACACCCCCCCTCCCCCACCACCACAAAAAAATGATACATAAGAGAACTATATCTGAAACAAGTAAAAGCAAACAGAGTGTTATTGTTACCAGCTGTAACTGATCCACCAGGAGAATTCACATACATGACTATATCCTGTCCAACATAAACAAACACAATCAGAATCCTAAGCACTATCATTGTGAATCAAGGAACAAGAGATAAACTTGAGTTTAACAACAAAACAAAAAAAAATCTGACCTTAGTAGGATCAACAGCATCAAGGTAGAGAAGCTGGGCTACGATTATATTAGCCATATCATCATCCACAGCACCACCACAACGAATAATCCTCTAAATATAAAGAAAAAAAATTCATCAAAGCTGGAAACTTTGATAATCTTACAAAAAGAGTCTTACATATTGGAAGAGCTGGCTTATGATACTCTGGAAACGCTCTTGGACCATAGGAGGTGGTCCTTGTCCTTGAGCGTACACAGGAAAGTAGGGCGACGAAGGGACTTGTAAATCATCTCTGCCAAGTAACATAGTTCCAGATTCAACCATAGTTCAAGAACAACATATCGTTAAGCTCAAAAGTTTCACCTGATGGACCAAACTCCTTGAGGAGAGGGAGCCTCCGGTGTCCAGAGATTGCCGGAGTACACAGCCTTCGGAGACGTGTTCTTCCAATTCTTTCTGTCGCTGACTAACTTCTTCGTCTTCCTGCAAACCAAACATCATCCAATTCCTTTAAATCCCTAAACTAACCCTAAGATTTCGCAGAGAAGAAACAGTACCTTGAACGAAGAGGGAGAGAAAGCTTCTGAGAATCGAAAGAGGAGGCGTTGGGACTCGCCGAGACGAATCCGGCTGTGAACCTGAGAGAAGAAGCCGATGTGGAGACGCAAGCGTGAGCCATATTCTTGTTCAATGAAACCCTAGTTCCGTCACCGGCGAGGCTTATCCTTCCGAAATTTGGGGATTTTTTTTTTGCTTCGAAGAGTGACTAATCTGACTTCAGTAGAGAGAGGCTCTAATTGATTATCTGTTTTGATATCGGGTCGGGCTTTATAGCCCAATGGATCGCGTCAATTTCTGGTTTGGAGAATGTATAGTTCGTTTGGTTTATTCATGGTTTAGTTCGGTTATTAAAGATAATTTCATTGAAAACAAAAGAAAACCTAGGTTTGACTCTCATGACTCAAAAACTGTGAATCCCTCCCTCACATACACATACATATATCAGTTAGAAGCAGTCATGTGAAGCTGCACAAGCGATGCATAAACCCCACCCTCGATTTTGATCAACTTCTCGTGAGTTCCTTTCTCAGCGATCACACCGTTCTTCACCACAGCGATCACGTCAGCGTTTTTAATAGTTGATAACCGGTGAGCCACCACTACTGTGGTCCGGTTCACCATAACTCGGTCAAGCGCGTCTTGAACCACTCGTTCTGATTCCGCATCTAGAGCGCTTGTCGCTTCGTCCAAAAGCAATATCTTCGGCTCTTTAACGATGGCACGTGCAATAGCCACACGCTGTTTTTGTCCTCCTGATAGCTGGATTCCTCTTTCCCCCACCACCGTGTCGTAGCCCTAAACAAGTGTGTTGCTTGACTCATAAGTAAACGTTTAAAAAAGCAGAGTAAACAAAAAAAACTTTTTCCTTTACCTGTTGTATGCTAGAGATGAATTTGTGTGCGTTGGCCAGTTCTGCAGCTGATATGATTTCAGACTCAGTGGCTGCATCTTCGCTCCCTTTGCCATAAGCAATGTTGGCTCGGATGGTGTCGTTGAACAGGACAGGCTCTTGTCCCACCAGTCCCATTTGTTGTCTCAACCATTTCAGTTGCAGACTCTTTAGCTCAACTCCGTCTAGAGTTATGTTCCCGGAATCAGGATCGTAGAATCTTTGTAGCAGCGAGATGACCGTAGATTTCCCTGATCCGCTCTCTCCGACCAAAGCAACGGTCTGAAAAACAAAGATAGACAAGAAACTTATCAGAAAACTTGAGTGATATTAGAAGTGGATAACGAGAAAGTTTGAGTTTGGTCCAAAGATGGTTTTATACCTTTCCTGCACGAATGGTTAAGCAAAGATCACGAAAGATTTGAATGTCTGGTCTTGCTGGATAAGTAAAGCTTATGTGACGAAGCTCAATATCTCCCTTAACGTTCTCCAGTACCGTACCTGACTCATCACTTGAATCTATCTTTGATTTTCTATCGATGATTCCAAAGATGGAAGCAGCTGCAACCTTAGCCTTGCTAGAATCAGGAGCGATAGTACTCGACTGAGATATCCCAATAGCTGCCATTGTTAACGCAAAGAACACCTGCAAAAGGTTTTACATCAAGATCCATCCTTCTTCATTACTACGTCACAGAGATTTCCAAACATTTTTTAAGTACTTTACCTGGAAAACATCATTGAAAGTAGTCTTGCCAGCTTCAACCAATCTAGCACCCGCGTAGAAGCTTGTGGCGTAGACAGAAAACAGAATGAAGAAGGAGAATCCAAACCCTAATCCACTGATGAAACCTTGCTTTATCCCGTCTTTGATCGGACCTTCGCATTGCTTCTTATACATCTGCATCACTTTCTCCTCTGCGCAGAAAGACGCCACTGTTCTTATACTCCCCACTGCATCGTTAGCCACCTGACTCGCTTCCTCGTACTTTGTCTGCAAAGTTATCCAAAGCCAATATAAGTTTCTTGACTCACAAGAAAACAAAAAACAAAACAGATGATGGAACAGTATTGATAGATGTACGGACCTTTGCGTCGGCAGTGAATCCTTTCATGAACTTGACTTGAATATAACCATTGATACCAATAAGAGGAAGCATCACTAAGATTATAAACGCCAGTTCCCAACACGCAGTGAACGCTATGATCAATCCAGACGCAGCAGAAGCAGCGTTTTGAACCGCTAGAGACAACGCGTCTCCAACCAAAGCCCTGATCAAAGCTGCATCAGCTGATAGCCTTGCACCCATTGTACCGCTCGAGTTCTGCGGCTCATCGAACCACCCAACTTCCATGTGAACCGCTTTCTCAAAACACATTGCTCGAATACGTCGAATCAGTTTCCCTCCAGCTACTGAAAACAAGTAGGTCTGAACCGGTGAGACGATCAAGGAAGTTACTCCAAGAGCTACAAATATGATCGCCCAGAATCTTGAATCCTTTTTGAGTTGGTCAGCCGGTTTGAAAAACGCTTCGATGACTCTCGAAATCAAAATCCCAAAAAGCGGGAAAATCGCACCGTTGATTGCTGCTGCTACGGTTCCTAGAAGTAGAACCGGGATCTCGGTTTTATTTAAAGCCGCGATTCTGGTTAAGGATACTTTCGGAACCGGTTCTTGACCTGATGTTCTGGTTTCCTCTTGACCTACCCTCTGGCTCACGCTACCGCCACCAAGGTCTAGTCCTGCCGCTAAACCAAGAACATTCAGCGAATGGTGACGGCTACTATTCCCAACGGAGGAAGTCCCTCCGCTGAGAACCGATCCTTCCATCGATTTTTTAAGATTCGAAGCCCGGAAAGATGAACCGGACGTGATGTCTGATGTTTTTGTATCATGTCCTTTGTTTATCTCTTGTAAACGAATCAGCTGCGAGTAAGCTCCTTCATGATCTTTCAACAGCTCGAAATGCGAACCTTTCTCCACCATTTTCCCGCGGTGGATAACCGCAATCATATCCGCATTTCGAACCGTGCTTAACCGATGCGCGACGATAACCGTAGTCCGGTTAACCATCACTCTATCTAAAGCCTCTTGAACCACTCTCTCGGATTCAGCATCAAGCGCGCTCGTTGCTTCATCAAGAAGAAGAATCCTCGGATCTTTAAGAATGGCTCTCGCGATAGCTATCCTCTGTTTCTGTCCTCCCGAGAGCTGCGTCCCGTGCTCTCCCACCATTGTATCCAACCCCTGAGGCAACTTATCTATAAACTTGGCAGCGTTTGCTAGCTCCGTGGCGGCTTTGATCTCTTCAACAGTCGCGTTCTCTTTCCCGTAAGCTATATTCTCCATGATGCTCGAAGAAAACAGAACCGGTTCTTGACTAACCAAACCGATCTTGCTTCTTATCCACCTCAGCTGAAACTCCTTGAGGTTAACACCGTCTATTAGTACTTCTCCGGCTTTCGGATCGTAAAACCTCTCGATTAAGCTGATCACGGTTGATTTTCCGCTTCCACTTTCTCCTACTAACGCTGCTGTTGAGCCGCTGGGGATGAACAGAGAGAAGCCGTCGAAAATGTCCTCGTCTGGCCTGGCCGGGTAGCTGAAATGAACGTCTTTGAGTTCAATGTCTCCTTTGATATCTTCAAGAACCTTTCCGTTTACGTCGTAGGAATCTATCAGAGGCTTTCTTTTGATCGTCTCAAACATCTTGTAGGCTGCAGCTTGACCCGCTGCAAATGCGGTTAGACATGGAGATGTTTGCCCTAGCGACCTTAAAAAACAGAACATAACTGTTAGGTATTGTGTCTTATAGTACTGTAAATGATAGTGTCAGCGTTTTACTTACATTGAACCTGCGACAACAATGATGATCACGTTGATCACAGCGCCACCAGTATACCCTTTTTCAACAATCATCTTCCCTCCAAACCAGATGGCTAAAGCATAGCTGCTAAAAAACACCATGAACATTACTCCGAGTCCTAAACCAGTAGAGAAGCCTTGTTGAATGCTTTGTTTATACGCCGAGGTTATGAACTTCTTGTAGCTGTTTATCGCTTGTTTCTCTCCCGTGAATGAAGCAACCTTTAATAAAAAAAAAGAGAATAAATTTTAGCCAAAGCATAAAGATTGTATTGTAGCTTATGCAAGTAGAGTCTTTATTACCGTTCGGATAGACCCAATTGTCTGTTCAACAACAGTTGCTGCTTTTGCATAAGCAGCCTGTCCCCGAGAAGAAGCTCGAGTGACTATAATCGCCATGGCTCCACCAGCCATAGCCAGAAGAGGAATTGAAGTTAACATAACCAATGTTAAAAAACATCCTTTAACAAAAGCTAATGCAAATCCACCGACAAATGTAGCAACCAGCTGAATAAACTTCCCAACCAAAAAAAAAAAAAAAAAAAATAATCTCTTTGTTAGAAAATATTTAAGCTTGTCATTAAGAAGAAAAAAACATTTTAACGTTTCTCTGATTACCTTCTCACCCATGGCGTCTTGTATAAGAACAGTGTCTCCAGACATTCTACCAACAACCTCTCCTGTGTTTGTTTCAACGTCGAAGAAGCCAATGTCTTGTCTTAGAATTGTTTTCAGATACATGCTCCTGATCCTCGCTGCTTGTCTCTCTCCCGTGATCATCCAAGAAGCCACCTCTACAACAACAACAACAACATAAACACTTATGTAAAATGTTAAAAAAGTTAAAACTAGAAAACGGATTATGACTTACGAAGAAAGGCTGCTCCTAGGGTTCCAAGTCCAAGGTAGACGAATTTAAGACAAACCTAGAAGATAATGACATTATTAGTAACTACTATGAATATATGTAAATAGTTAAAAATGTTATTGTGTTCCCAACACGAGTTACCTTTGAGATAACATCAACAATGTCTTTGTTGTTCTGGTTTTGTCCAAATGAATCTATGAGATCACCAAACAACAATGTCATGAGAGGTAAACAGACACCGTTCCCAACAGCTCCAACAGAGCCACAGATCATCAAGAACACATCAAAGGAATCTGCAAATGCAAATAGCTTGTAGAACGGAACTGTCTTTGTCTTTTCATCGTTTTTTTCCTTCTTCGTATCTTCCTTTTCTCCTTCTCTGGGAGTTTTAGAAGTTGAAGGTTCGTGTGAAACAGAGTCGCCTTCTCTCGCTTCTTCACGGTTCATCTCCAGAGCTGGCAGAGAAAACAAATATTACTAAAATTTATAAATCTGATAAGAACCAGTATATGTAAAAGTTTGCTAATGTAAATCTAAAAACCAACTTGTGGAAAGAGATTTGTCCTTTTAAAAAAAATCTAACTAAAGAGTTCCCAGGAACTATCACCAATGAAACAGAGTCTGTTAGGGGAAAGAGTCACATGTTTTAGATTACCCGAGAAAGCAGTGATCAATTAAAAACCATTCAGAAACTGAAAAAGGAAAGAAGTTAAAAAACAGAACAGACCTGAAGATGGGAAGCTGGGCAAAGCCAAAGGTTTTGGAACTTTGAGGGAATAAGACGTGAGAAGACGAAACTGTCTACTTGTTACAAAAAAAAACTTTGTTTAGTTCTTTATTTTATTCAACTTTCTAGATTCCAGTTTGTATCTGCAGAAATTAATAAGAGCATTGTTTGGCCTTTTTATATGCAACTCTTGTTTTGGGTTTTTGTGAATATTGCTTGAGAAGCAAGGGGGAGTGAGAATAAACTATTGTCATGGTTCAGTCAAAAAGCATCATCATTATGCATTTTGAAGTTTAATATTCCAAAATAACTATTTGTTTCTTTTTTTCCTACACCCAACAGATGTATATTTCTCTCATAAACACACACATATATATAGAGCTTTGCCTCTAATAAACACACACACAATTAAACAAACTATAGAGCTTTGATGCGTGATTTTATTGAAAATCATTTTAGGTTATTGTATAAATAGTTCAAACCAAATGACCAACTAATGTTTTGTACACGAGTATTGACTGACTTTTATAAGAAATATTAGATAGGAGAAAACTTATCACTACCAGACAGAATTTATGGTGGTTTTTCTTTTCCCAACACTAAAAACCATAATATGATACGCACACTAAAATTGCCGTACCGCGTGAGATAATATGTAAAAATTATGTTAAGAGAAAATAAAAAGAATGTGGTCAGTAACCCATAAAAATATTTTCTGTTAGCAAACAAAATTTTGTTGTTAATTTTTAAAAAAAATAAAGAGCTGTCAAATTAAATTATAATATCATTTAAGAGCTACGTGAAATCACATCTAGCTAGTCCATATCAAACAAACGCATATACCTCAAATGCCGAAGTCTTTTAAACAGAAATCATGATCAAATACTCTTATCAAGGAGTCAATTGCAATCTTGAATGATCTCGTCCGATTATTTTAACAATATCACTAGAACATGTTTAATGCATCTTTCTTAGCATGAGATTCTTAGCGAATTTTTAAATTAGCTAAAAAATGTTTCTTAATTTAAGTTAAAAAACTTACCTCTAAAAAATCGGATAAAACATGGCTTTGTGTCTCAAATGGTACACTAACAAAGATAATTTAAATAAATGGAGATGGAGAGAAAATTCACTTTAAAGGACCTTTAACTACTTCCTTGGCAACAAAGCAACAAGTCAACTTTATATATTACAGTAAAACATATCTCAGGCCCTTGAGAGAAATAGACATTTTCTGATAAGCTCTACCGTTACATTATTAGTATTTATATTCAAGCACTAAAATCATACAATTAGTGAGGGATTATAATCATTCGTCCGTCTATGTTGTCTTCTGTAATAAGGAACACATGGCATGATGTGTCCAAATTATAAAATAAATGTGAATAATGTTCAAAGCTTTGTAACCAAACCGATGTCATTAATAAGTTTACTTGTATGCTTCCAAAAGAAGAAGTTAACTTAATGATGACTGCTCCCTTGTAAGACCAAAAAAAAAAATATACTGTGAATTTAATATAACATGTCAATGGTTTGATACAATAATTTAAAAGCAAAATCACATGTCAGATCAATTTAATGCCTAGGCTTATAAAGATGTTGCAACTTGCAGGGGTGATTAACATCTCATAACCCTATATAGTAAACAATTTATGTAGACAAAATTACTCATTTAAGAGAGTGTTTCAAAGATCTTAATATACGTATTTAATTTGGAAGAAGTGTTGAGCTAATTAAAAATGAAACTCTGTGAAAACGAACAAACAGAACCGTCACTGCTTGCGTCACCATTACAAACACATCACACATGAGAAAATTCTTTTTGGTACTATCTTGAAAATCAGACTGAATAATCTACTATTAAAATTAATTAATGTATAATCCGATGTGGTCGATGGGGGCCGCAGTTCCCAATTCCCCCGCGAGATGCTATTTGCATTAACTGTCTTGATTACTTTCACGTTGTCGTATTTCAATTCCAGAGATGTAATACAAAGCTCTGGCTTGGAGTTTTGACATTTTAACCAATCGTATTGGGTCTTAATGGGCCTTATTAATTAACTTTTTTCCTAAGGCTTAAGATAGAAGAAAGCTCCAATGGGCGGAATGTGTTTCGTTCTTACTAGGCCTTATTAATTAACTGTTTTACGAAGGTTTAAATATAAGAAAGGTTCAATGGGCTCAATGTAAAACCAAACAAAACAAAAAAAAATATTTGTGGGCCTTATTAATGAACTGTTTTACTATGGTTTAAATAGAAGAAAGGTCCAATGGGCTCAATGTGAAACGAAACAAAATGAAAAAATTATTTTTGACATTTTAACTAATCGTGTTGGGTCTTAATAGGCCTTATTAATTAACTGTTTTACAAAGGTTTAAGATAGAAGAAAGATCCAATGGGCTGAAAGTGTTTCTTCTTAATAGGCCTTGTTAATTAACTGTTTTACTAAGGTTTGGAATAGAAGAAAGGTCCAATGGGTTAAATTTAAAAATGAAATAAAATGTTTTAAAAATTAATTGCGGTGAGCGTGCATCGAACACGCGACCTTCAGATCTTCAGTCTGACGCTCTCCCAACTGAGCTATCCCCGCTTGTTGAATTATCACTAAAATATTTATAAATAATCTGTTTATCCTATGCGGACGAGATAGTGAAACAGAGCAAATCTCCGACGCCATTTGTGTGGTTGTGAAAGTTTTTAAACTTTATTTGTTTTTTTTAATACATGAAAGAAAAACAAAAGAGGCAAAAACAGAGAGAAAGATTCAATGTCTGTAACAACAGCAACTCACATGAACACGATCAATCACTTGCCAACAACATGTAAAACCCCCAATCTCCAGTTGCCCATCTGCTCCAACCACAGATTCGCTCTCTGTTTTCGTCGTAAACCCAACTATTCGCTGTCTCAGTTGCTTCCCAAAACCCTAAATGGCTACTCCTCTCACTCTCCTTGGTCTTCCGTCAATCGAAGATCGAGATTCAACAATCGTAAACGCTTATCTGTTTCCATGGAGTGGCAAGACTGCACGTAAAATCTCTTCTCTCTCTCTATTTTCTCTGTTTCAATTCCACTTACCTGGAAAACAAATTGTTGAGCTTTGCATGATTTACTTGGAAAGTTCGATCCTTTAGCAGCTTATCTCCATAAACAATTCAAATTCATAGTAAATTAATCTAATCTAAACTCTTTTGTGTTGGGTTTGGAGATTCAGAGTGAAGATGGAAGTAGATGTTCCAGTATCAGTAGCCTATAACTTCTACTTGGATCGTGAATCTTTTCCTAAGTGGATGCCTTTCATTTCATCCGTCGAGGTTCTTTTCATGTCCTCAAAGTTTACATTTTTGAGAGCTTCTTTGCTTTAGGTTCTAGTTTACTTTGAATGTGTTGTGGTTAGGTGTTAAAGGACAAGCCTGATCTATCTCGTTGGTCACTCAAGTACAATGCTTTTGGCCAAGACATTAAGTATTCTTGGCTTGCTCGCAATCTTCAGGCAAACCATTTATCCATCATTCAGTTTTTTAGATCTGTCCATGCTTTTGTGTTTTCTCAAGTAAAGTGCTGACTTTTTGTATTTTTGTTGTTGTTGTTGCAGCCTACTCCTAATCAGAAAATCCATTGGAGATCTCTTGAAGGTCTTCCTAATAAGTAAGCCAAAGAGATCATAAGTCTTCATGTTTCTTCTCTTCTCATACCTGAAACTAACATTTGTAGTTTAACCGATGCAGAGGCAGCGTTCGGTTCTTCCCTAAAGGTCCTTCATCTTGCCTCGTTGAGGTAAACTACATTCCATTTTGTTCTTCTTACTACACATCTAGATCCATACTACTGGAATAAGACTATCATGCTTATCTTCTTTTAACTTACAATGTTATAGCTAACTGTATCATATGAAGTCCCTGCTCTTTTAACCCCTGTGGCATCGGTGAGTATCCATCTGTTTTCACCTTCAAATCTCTCTATGTGAATACTGTTTTTCTTATATCTTGTTTTTGTTGGCTTCAATTCAGGCCCTCCGGCCGTTTTTAGAATCCTTGCTTAGAGGTGGACTTGAAAGATTTGCAACCTTGGCTAAAACCACTTAAAAAGGTCAGCTTTATGCACTGAAACACATACAACTAAGCCATTTCATCATCTGAAAAATATCAACACTTTGCATTTGCAGGAATCTGTATGTATACATCTCTGCATCTTTCTGATTCTGGGATTTTAAGAATATCTTTTGGTATATAAATGGTCTGGAACTTGATTATGTCCCCATGATTAAGGAGGGCTTGTCTACTGTGACTCCTGTATTCTTTAAGTTACAAACAAAAAAAAAAATTCTCTCATAATAACAGAGTTTTTGGTTTAGGTCACCAAGAAAAAAGAGAAATTCAAATAAACCAACCAGAAATTATGGCTGTGATTGAGTGAAACCCACCAAGAAGAACAAAACAAACCAAACAAGAAACTAAGTCACGCAAACAGAGTTTTCTTCTTTTCTATTTTACTTGATTGTCTAAACACGCCAACACACTTTGCGTGGAGTGTGATAACATTTAAAAGAAGAAACTAAAGGCCAGTGAGGTGTTGGTCCTGAAAACTTGAAAAGTCTCTCTTCCTAATTTGTTTCTTTGCCAAACCAAACCTACTTCCATAAAATCTATGAATACTCTTTTGATTAGTTCCAAATTCCTTTCTTTCTAATTGCAAAAAAGATGTCATCAATAGCTTCTGGTACTGTTTCAACCACCAAACCCTCTGCTTGTTTCAGAAGAATCCAAAAGTCTTCTTCTTCTTCTCGTTCTCGGTCAATGTTATCATCGTTATCTTCTTTTTCATCACCTGCCTCAGCAAAACTCCTAATCTGTAGCAATGTTTCCTCAAGTTCTTCATCTCAAGTACCCTTTAGACCCGTTATGCGCAGCAGAGAAGCTGATAGACTTGAAGAAGAAAGACTTCGCCAAGTACACTGGCAAGACGTCACGTAAATTTCTTAAGACAACAAAAATTTTAAGTTTTATACTTTCTAGAGAGATTGTGCATTAAAAATTATCTGGTTTTGGATGAAACAGGGTAAAGATGGTAGTGTGTGCACCAGCTTCCGTGGCTTACAAGTTATACGCGGACCGTGACTTGTTTCCTAAGTGGATGCCTTTTTTATCATCTGTTGAGGTAACCCTTACTTTGAAACAGAGTCTTAGAAGATTTTATTCTTCTTCTTCTTATGGCTTACTACAGATCATAAGTCATAACAATGTTTTGCTTCTCTTAGGCAGTGGAGGGCAGTCCAGATTTATCGCGTTATTTGGTGAAATTCGAGTCTTTTGGAAAAAATGTTGAATATCATTTTCTCGCAAAAAATTTACAGGTAACGTTTTACATCAAAAATAAAGTAAATATCAACCAATCAGATTCTCTTACTCTTGGTTGATTTATAATATCTAACATTTTTATCATGTCTTGAATCATCTTAACAGCCAATTCCGGATCGAAAGTTACATTGGAGATCTATTGAAGGATTTGCGAATAGGTAAAACTCAAATTATGTTTATAAAACATAACCATGTGATTATGTTATGTCCTCATCTTCAATTTTCTGCTTGGTTTTGAAACAGAGGCAGTGTAAGATTTTTCCCTAGAGGCCCTTCCTCGTGCTTAGTAGAGGTTAGTCTAGTACCTTGTCATTACTGTTTCTCATTTATATGATAAATTTTATTTGTTTTTAGCTTCGTTTGCTCACTTATTTTTCAGATCAATTTCTCCTTTGAAGTTCCACATGCTTTGGCTCCAGTTGCATTTGTAAGCCTATTCTCCATGTGGTGGATGATAAATTATTTCGTAAACTTAATATGTTAATATCTTTGTCTATGTTTTTTTTTTGTTGTCTCGTTTTTTTTCTTTATTCATCAATTTCTTATAGTATGTATTATGTATGCTTAAAACTTTTCAGTTAATGAAACCGTTTATGGAGAAGCTTATTCGTGGAGGATTGGAACATTTTGCTGCCTTCGTGAAGACTACTTAAGACAGAAACCAAGATTACGTTCTGTGCATTAACCCAAATAAATTGTTCTTTTTATGATAGTGTGTTTTGTTTTTGCGCTTTTTTTTGAAGTAACATGTCCAAACATAATGTAATGTTGTTCTTGCTAAATTATTATTTATAAAAACAATTATTTGCTGAATATGATTCGAATGTATACGTTTTCCTTACTAATAATGATTATTAGAAGAAGTTAAAAGAACTTTTTAAAATAGAGTTTGTTCTCTTGCGATGTTTGTCTTACTTAGTACCTAATCTTGGGTCTAAAAATCCATTTGTAGTTAGGCCTATTGCAATTCTAAATATTTTTGAATGGCCCTTAATAGAAGGAGGGGGGAGACAAAGAGAGTAGCAACTCTCAAAGCAACTGAGGAGTGGGAGAAACAGTAAATGAGTGGGGTAAACTCATGCGGATGTATCACACAACACAAGTCTCCTTTAATCATTTCGAATATGTAGCCGACATCTCCACTCTTGTGTATGTATAATGTGGCCCGTTCGTTTATACGCTTGAAAAGTCTTGCTAGTTGAGTTTAGATTATTCGTCAGATGCAAAATATAAAAATAACGAGTTTGCACTGAACATGTTTCTAGTGTAATTGTACACAGTAATTTGAATCTTAAAGGAATTACACAGAGTAATTGATTTTGATTTATTTTTTTTCAACGGATATTTAGTCTACTGTAAAATTGCTTAAGTTATTGGTTCACCAAAACTACTTCAACGTATATATTAGTGATAGCTCTTTGGATAAATTAGAAGATGGAGCTAAGTATGGACTATGGAGACGTGCACTGGAGATGAAGCAAAGTCTCCCGCTACCAAATCCTCTAGACTGGGGGCAGAAGTTGGAAGCGTCGGTCTCCTATTCACACTCACAAGTTTATGCACACATGTGTATATACAATTATACGGTATCTTAGTAAATTTGAACGTAACTTATTTCATATATAATATCCAATTTCACACACTCGCAAGGTTATACTTACATATATATAAGGGACCCATATATATACACATATATTTGTAAAGAAGCATGCCACATCTTCCATACTCTTCATAGACATGTTAGAGTGTTATAGCCTATAGGTATTCTTAAGCACTTAACCTAGCCTCTTGCCTTAACCTAGCCTCTTGCCTTATATGGACCAACTTCTTCTTATGGATCTCCATCTTAGATTATGACTTTACCTTCTATTCAACGCACTATTTCACAAATGTGACAACAATAGGGGAAATGCAATACTCTACAAATATATAATAACATAGTATATGCTCATTTGGTTAGAAAATTAACCTAAATATTACGGTAGCTCAAGGTTAGAATATTTTTTTTTGTGAAAATTGATCCATTCCACCTTATTATAATTCTCAATATCTCGGTTATCTTAGACGCTAATATAAAGTCTAACAAGTTTGATGTTATTATATTTATATATAATTCATAAGGTTGTTAAAAAAAGATCTTAGTTTTGCGTATTTCTACCATGCATTATTATCTTATAGAATTATCATATATTCAATTTTAAAAATATAAGAAATTAAGAAATACAAACAAAATATATGGCTAATTAATTTAATTGATAAGCTATCTGTCTTCCAAATTTCTTTACGTACTCACAAACATGCTCTGCTATTTTTTGACATTCAATATATATATACACACAATGCAATATTAGATAATATACATACCCCCAATTTTGTTATATGCTTGATCTCATATTTATAAAGTATCCGTACTTAACCTACGCAATTATTGTAGAAAACTCACAAGCTTTAGCTTTCAAAACAAATTCATTAGCTTTATTATATCGTATTGTAGCCGCCATTTCTGTGTGGAGGATGAAGTCACAAGATGCACGTATGATTTAATAATGATCTTGTTGACAAAAAGCCAAATTCATTATGCTCTTATATGATACTATTATAGAGTGGCTTAACTAAATTTACTAAGACGATAAAATTAGGTATATGAGGTTGGCATATAATTTTTAATTAAATAGTTGGTTAATAAAAATATGAGAATAACCTTTTTAAATTATGGATTCTCATAACAAATAACATCACACCATCATTAAATGACAAGATGTAGGTTTACAAGTAAATGGCCAGATATTTGCTCAAATAGGTGAAATGATTTCTTTCGATTAAAACCGAATATGAACTAGTTGCAAAACCCAATAGTAATAAGATTAACCAAATAGAAAAGGACGTTCGAACTTTTAATGTTAGTAGATCTCAGCTGAAATTTAGTCCTATGTTTGAGAAAGATTATTTACATATTTTAAAATCAAAAATCTTACCAATAATAAAGGATAGTCCAAATTATTGAAGCATTAATATGGGCGATGGAAGTAATGTTGCAGCATACTGAGTGTCAAATTTTTTGATGCGGATTGCAAGAAAGTCGTAGAGATGATCCAAACTCCACAAGATTGACCGAGTTTTTTATTAAAGATTGGAGAAGCTATTGCACTACAAAGACAATTTCAAAATTTCAAGATCTTCCAAATACCAAAATTTTTCAGTTGGACTGCAGATGGTCTAGTCATTTTATCGTAATTTGTTGTTTATTGGTTGTTCTATTTCGGTTTGGTTATCCAAACCAACTCATATCTTTGAATAATAAAAAATATTTTTTTCATCAAAAATAAAATAAAAAATAAAGGATAGTCCAAAACGAATATATAAAATATATTAGTTAATAATCGTTTCCCTAATAATATACTCACTGTATTCATTAAACTAAATAAGTGATGTGAAAATCTGAGATTTCTAAGTTATAAAAAAGGAAATCAGAGATTTGTAAATGAATAAAAATTAAGTATTGTAAGAAACTGAAATATTAGTTTTAATATTTTAATCCATTAGAAACAGGGTATGTATGTCTCTGTGTGTGTTAAAAGCCCAAAATATTAGAATTTTGTGTTTAATAAAAGTGAGGAAAAAAAAGGAAAAGAGAAAGAGAAGGAGAAGGGAAGAAGATGAGATGAGAGGCCAGACATAATTGAGTTGCACCGAAAAGTATAGAGAGGGGCGGTGAAATTCTCAAATGCGATCAGACAATAGTGTTTTCTGGGTATACAGTCAATAATGGTTGGTCGGTTATACAAATCTATATTCTATTTTTTTATAATCATAAATTATTCATTTTAAAAAATCATTTATTCCTCACTTTTTCTATATTATTAAATTATTAAAATGAATTCGGCCACTGAAGAAGCCGAAAGAGGTTAGATATAACCCACTCGTGGACATCCTCCTCTTGTTTTCTCTTTTAAAAAATAATCGAGCTATATATAATTTTTTTTATCGTAAGACTGTATTTCATTCTTTCTTCTAAATGATCTTTAGTGGAGAATAATTCCTTTACATGTTAAATGTTTCGTCGTGTATTGCATAAGCTGTCCCAAATATATTAAATACATATCCTTCGGAAAAGTGTTTCAAAGCGTGGATAAACAAAAAAAAAAGAAAAAAAGAAAAAAAGCCATTTCAACAAAACTAAAATTTAAAAGGGAATGGAAAATATTGTAAAGCCCCATTTTAACGATGTGTATTTTAAAGAAACTTTAGAAACATATAAGTACTTAATTACATAAAGACAAAACAGTGATGATTTTTTTTTATCATTACACATTAAGAACATTTTAATGGGATTCTATTTTTTCTATATAATTTACACTAAAATAAAATAATTTTATTATAGAGCAATATCATTAGAGAAAAAATTATTATATAATAGAGTTATTTTAAATTAGTGAGATAACCTAAGAGTTTAATTAAAGTTTATTAATAATATACTAATCCTAGTATTGATAATAGGGTTACTGGAGGGTGCAGTGACGGCGACAGTAGCACAAGCCTCGAAGCTAAAAATGATAGTCTATTACAAATAATGAATTTTTGTCATTAACTAGCAGTATATATACGTTAATTATAGCTGCTTTAAACATAATACTGTACCCAAATACTTACAAAGTTAACCACGTTAATGGATCTTGTGAACACTGTCTTTTACATCGCTATGAATTCGAAGATTATACCGTTGGACGTGAACTTTATCAACACATGACATAACGTTTCAACCGGCTCATAACTATGAAGAAATTTACAAAAGTTTACAAATTAAAAAAAAACTATGAAGAGATTTACGACTCATAACTATGAAGGGATCTATTCATTATTCAAGGACTATAAGCATGTGTATATATTTAAATCAAAAGACCATTCAAAACGAATATATATGTATGTATGTATATTTGTTATTTCAACATATACCGGCTGGCTAATATTTTTCTGCTTAAAGCCAAAAGAGATTCGTTTAAAAAAAAAACAGAGAGATTTATTCATGAACTTAACTAAAATAATGAATCATAATAAAAAATTGTTTTTTGATAAAGAAATCATGACTAATATTATTGTTAACCTGATTCAGTTTACCATGCAGGTCCACATATGCCCAGATCCACCTTGCAGGTCTTAAACTGTACCACACAGGTGAGCTTATACGTACGTTTGAAACAATCGAGATTATTTTTAAATTTAATTGCAAATTAAATAATAGAGTATTCGATGCACAAAATAATCGTATACATATGATGAGGATAGATAAATTTTAATTTAGTAATTATTTATGTGGATACTCTCATGCATGCAGCATCCATAAAATTTGTTCCCAAAATATTAATGTGGCCATAAATTTGTCCAAGGTAAATTGTCAAATACTCCCTCATTTCATAAAGTTACATATTTAAAAAAAAAGACTTTTCAAAAAAAATATTTATATTTTCAATAAATATTTTATTAACTAATAATGATGAACTACAAATTTCTAAAAAAAAAATATTTTTCCTTATTAGATTCTTATTTATTTATATTTATGGGGAAATAATCAAAATATTATGTATTCATTATATATTTTATTAATATGTATGAAAAAATCTAAAATATGCACCATATTAAAATTTATGAAGCATAATATATACTCTCTGGAAATGTTGACAAAAAAAATATATACTCTCTCTCACTTTGTATTGTTTATATGAAAGATAAATGTTTAAAGTTTTCACAAGAAAAGTTAAATACATTCTTTTCTTTATTACTTTTTGGTTTTAGTAATAAAGTTTCACCATCTCTACTTTAAAATTTTAATCTATGTTTTAGTTTAAAATAAATGCATTGATTCAAATTCTAAAATGTCAATTTCCAAATACAAAAAAAAATCTAATACATCAATCATTTTAATATGAAAATGGTATATATTATAAGGATAAATAATAATTATATACACACAAGAAAAATCAGTAAAAATAAAAATGTCTTATAAAAAGAAAAACAGATATAAAATTCAAATGTAATTTGGTTAGATAATTTTACATATGAATACATGAAAATCAAAAAGTTTTAAAACCAAACATAGTAAAAGAAAATGTTTGGAACAAAACTACAAAAAATGTCCAAAAACAAACAAAGAAACCACACGATAATGATTTATTGACAAATTAGTTTTGGGTCGTTAAGCAATTTGAATTTGAAAACACTCCACTATATTCCATCACGTAGTTACATGGATATGCTTTCATTGCTTATGACAATTTGACTATTTAGAAAGAATATTTATCCATTAAATACACTTATTCTTTGAGATTAATTTTGTTTTTTCATAAACACTACTTAATACCTCCAGATTAATCAGAAAAAAAAAGTGGATGGGAGAACTATACTGCCCCCGAGTCTCATACTAGCTGATAACGTCATGGCTTTGGTGAGTCTACAAACTAACAAAAATCAAAAAAGACAATAAAGGAAGAAGAAAAACGAATGGAAATCAAACAAGAACCCCGCAAGTAAACTTTCTCTACACTCCACTTGCTTAAATTAATAGTATGAGAAAAATAAGGGATAATAACAACATTACGGAGTCGGTTTCCACTTCCTATAAGCCCACGACCTTAGCAGTATATATAAAGGAACCAGCCTTGTCTCCTTTTGCTGCATTAACATTTCCAAGAAGCATTTTAAACTTAGTGAGTGCGACACTCTCCTTACATACTTTTATCTCCAGCACACTCACCTCAAAATCACCAAAAAGAAAAACATGTTCTGCCCAACAAAAATGTTTGTTTCTTCTTATACTCGCAACCATATCCTCTGCTTCATGGCACTAGTTCTCACGTTAACCTCTTTAACTGAATCTCGATACCATCACCACAAAGACAAACACAAACACAATAACCACAACCATCACTCCTCAATCTCTCAGCCTCCTACTCCTCCTCCTGGCCCCCATGACTCACCCTCACCTTCACTGCCACCTTCTCCTTCCGACGAGCCTGAAGACGACAACAATGGAGTCTACAACGTGAGAGAGTTTGGTGCGGTCGGAGATGGTGTCACAGACGACACGGAAGCATTCAAAACTGCGTGGGACTCTTCATGTAGCAACGAGACCGTTTCAGTTTTGCTCGTTCCTTACGGCTACACATTCATGATTCACTCTATTATCTTTACTGGTCCTTGCCGGTCTTACCAATTATTACAAGTATTATTATCACCTTAATAATATTTTAAACATCTTCAACATAATATGTAGCTAATTGGTTACATGGGATTTTATTTTTTGGTATAATTTGCTTATATGATAGGTGGATGGGACCATTATAACACCAGATGGACCAGAATCGTGGCCGAGCAATGTAAGTAAAAGACAGTGGCTTATCTTCTATAGAGTCAACGGAATGGCTCTGAAAGGTTCCGGAGTTATCGACGGCCGGGGGCAAAAATGGTGGGATCTTCCCTGCAAACCTCACCGGGTACTTAATTAATCTTTTTCAAATATTATACTATTCATTCAACATGTTTTAACAAATTAATACTACGAGCTAGAGAAAATACTAAAGAAAAAAAAATCAAGCAAATATAACCAAGTTAGATGAATGTAAAACTCTTCAATAGAGAAGTAACGAATTATTTTAATTTTTTTTACAGTCTGTCAACAAATCTGCAATTGTTGCTGGTCCTTGCGACAGCCCCATTGTAAGTTAGCTTACAACCGATTTTATATAATTTATTATTTAGTACGGTAAATAACAATGAGTTAAATTGCATGCAGGCTTTGAGGTTCTATATGAGCTCGAATCTAACGGTCGAAGGTCTCATGATAAAAAACAGCCCGCAGTTTAATTTCAGATTCGACGGATGTCAAGGAGTACACGTCGAGTCCCTTCACATCACTGCCCCGCCTCTAAGTCCCAACACTGATGGGATCCACATCGAAAACTCCAACTCTGTTACCATCTACAACTCCGTTATCTCCAACGGTATAAAATCCATTAAATAACCACTAAAAGTTCCAAAAAGGGGCCAACAGGCTGTGTAATATATTTATAAATAAACTTGGCCAAAAAACATCTCTTAAAATTATAAACCAACAAAAAAGCTAATTACGAAGAAATATAGATTTCAACAAAACTATATAGAATAATAGATATGATTAACGTCTGAATAATTAAAGTCATGCTTCCATTTTGCAGGAGATGATTGTGTATCGATTGGTTCGGGATCTTACGATGTTGATATAAGGAATCTCACTTGTGGACCCGGTGGCCATGGCATTAGGTTTATTATCTATCTCTTAATTTATTAATTAATTTAAAAATTTGTTATTACATAGATCTCAATCAAAAACTATTACTAACTTCATTATCTACTACTTTTCAGTATTGGAAGTTTGGGCAACCACAACTCACACGCATGCGTATCAAATATAACCGTAAGAGACTCGATAATAAAATATTCCGACAATGGAGTTCGGATCAAAACGTGGCAAGGTGGTTTTGGTTCGGTCTCAGGCGTGACGTTCAACAATATCCACGTGGAGTCAGTTCATAACCCAATAATGATTGACCAGTACTATTGCCTGACCAAAGATTGTTCTAATAAAACATCTGCGGTTTTTGTATCTGATATTGTATACCAAGGCATCAAAGGAACTTACGATATTCGAAGTCCACCCATGCATTTTGGATGCAGCGATGCAGTTCCATGCACTAATCTAACTCTTTCGGGCATCGAGTTGCTTCCTGCAAAGGGCGACATCGTCCTGGATCCGTTTTGTTGGAATGCTTATGGACTTGCCGAAGAACTTTCGATTCCTCCGGTTTGGTGTCTCATGTCCGATCCTCCCACGGCGTTGCAAGGTGCTCTTGTTGACAAGTGTGGTTTACCGTGATTTGCATCTTTGGATCAATAATTGAGTTAGACAATATTCTAAACTTTTTATGAGATTTTAGAGGGAAAAATGTATATAAGTTTGAGGAGAGTCATATAACTGATTCTTCATTAAGGAGTGGTACGTTTTATTTGCCTCCCAACTATTTACCAAAAAAAAAAACTGTGTTAAAGTCGTGTTTAAGTTTCATATGATGATTATGTAGTGTTTATGTTTGTTTTACTAATGATGGAGTGATTAATATAATTAAGATTGTGTTTTAGCTTGATGAGTATGTTATATGTCACTCTGGATAAAACTTATGCATTCATTGTTCACATTAAACTTCAACATCCAAATGTTTAAAAAAAAATTCTAACAGCTTCCTTAGAAAATAGTTCATTTTTTTAATTTGAGATGATATTGTTACTTTTTCTAATTTAAAAATAACTAAATATATAATTTAAAGTTTTACCATCTCACAATAAAACTTTTCTTGTTAACTTGTTAAGAAAAGGAAATAGTATGTCCTATTGTTAAATAGGAGTCATAAGCAATTAAATCGGTCCTAGAATGCAACATTTCTGTTTTGTCTATATCTAATATGCCTCTATCTTCTTTTGTTGTTGTTGAAAGTAGGTCTCTATCTAATATAATGTCATCTAAGCTAAATGTTTGGTGCACCAATTAAATTATGAAATATAAACTAGCAGATTATCTTAGTATAAAGTAGAAAGAATATTCCAACTTTTGGATGTTGTCTTGGTCTCTTGGTAGGTCGAGTTATAATATATAACTGATTTATGTTTATATTATATTAAATCGTAGATGTTCATCTGTCTCTCGACGTGTAGCTTTCGTAGTTAAATCATTAACAAAAAAATAGATAATGATGATTAGGAAAATCATATGGTTTGAATTTAAATGTTTTGTGTTTGATCCATGTCATATATTTACGTTCTATATTAATATTTTGAAGCTAGCGATGTATTTTTTTATAGAGATATAAATTTTTTGACTATGTAAAAGATTTTAATATCAATAAAATATGAGATACATTAGGTCATTACAGGCAAAACTCGAGTTATATATAACATCCGTTGAGATGATCTTTGAACCGATCTTTTATTGAATAAATTTAACACTCAATCCCCAAAAAAATTGACCGGTTGAATCATCAATAACCGAATAAAGATGAATTGAGTACTCGTAAACAAACGTGGAGCATGTATTGTTAAATTTTATAAATCCTCTATTTTACAAACAGACACAGCCTTATACAAACTGGAAAATAAATATATCGTGGATTAATATGATAACCTGCAAATTTCCATTTTTAAACCATACAACTTTTTTTTTATGATCAAACAATACAACTTTATTTTCCCTCTTTTCACCGAATATTTTCCTACGACGATTAACACTACAAGAAAAGAAGTCATTTCCGACAGTTAATTCCGTCAAAAATCGATTGGAAAAAGTCATTTCCAACCGATTTCTGACGGAAATGACTGTCAGTTCTATATGGTCAAAAATTTTTTTACGGTCAAAAATCGGTTGGAAATTTCTGACCGTTTTCCAATCGATACAAGACCGTCAGAAATTTCCAACGGGAAGACCCGTCAGAAAATAAAAATATTTTATTAAAAAAAAAACAAAAAAAATATAATTAATAGAAAATAAATACGTAAATATATAAATATAAATACAAAAAATACGAAAAAAAAAACTAAATCTAAGCCCTCCTCCTCCTCCAGTCCTCTTCCTCCACCGCACCCTCAACGCTCGAGTACCCGTGATGACGGCACATCTCCGTCTCCGTCTCCGACTCCGACAGAGCTCTGACTCTGACACTCCGACTGCAGCAACAACAAAGCTTCTTCTTTTTCGATTCCGTCATGCTCGAGACCGGTGACAACGGTGAGCTCGAGACGGCCTGGTGACAACGGAAGAGCTCCGACTCCGGCACATCTCTGAACCAACAACTTCCTCATTGTCTTATGATTTTCTCCATCTCAAACTGCATAGATTATATATAAATTAGGAATACACACAGATCTACAATCATAATCTCTAATGGTGAGCGAAAAGAGAAGCACAAACTGAATGGATGAGGAATACCTGAGAGAATCTCCAACTTTTTTTTTATGATCAAACAATACAACTTTATTTTCCCTCTTTTCACCGAATATTTTCCTACGACGATTAAGTATTCTGTGTGTAGTTCCTTTTTACTTTTTTTTTTTAATATAAGTTCCTTTTTACTTTTGGACTTCTGAAGTTTTTTTGTCCATTTATTTGTTCTTTCTTCGTGTGTGTGTGTGTTTTAAGACTTTGAAAGTTGATATCTTATGATCAACTTGTTTAAAGTTTACATGGTTCACCTAGGCACGCGCAGCCACTAGATCACATTTATCTTCATTTATACATAAATATAAATGTATGCATGCATAGCCATAGAATCTATCAGTTGCTAGAGCTGGTGATATTAGTAATTATAATTCGATCTGAAAATTTTACAAAAAAACTTTAGTGGGGGTTATTGGTTCTTGCATTTTAATGGATTTAGAAATCTAAACTAAATCAAGTGTTATTGGTTCTATGATTTTAAAATTCATATTGAAATCATGTGTTATTGAATTTTAAAATCATGTGTTATTGGTTTCATGATTTATAAATTTTAATTTAAATTAGGTGTTATTCAATCATCCGAATTTACTAATGGATTTGATTTCATAACGGATTTGCATGGATTTCTTTGTTAAAAATACAAAGATTCAAATCCGAGGGAAAACCTCCGGATTTGTAAATACAAATACAAATTTATATGTTAGATTTGAAAATCAATATATTTTATATTGATTTATAAATATTATATGGATTTCTAAATACTCTAAAGTCTATGAACCAATAACGCCTCCTTAGATTGCTCGAGCTGGTGATTTAAGAGTTAAATTTTTAATGTAACTAAGGTTATAATAGCCACTGTAATTTTTATAATCTCCAATACAGTAAATAAAAACCATATCGTTGTCACAGAAATATGCATGTTCTTTGTAACTTGGGCATAAAGAAGTAAATTCTAATTATGGAAATCTTTCACGCGTATGTGTGTTTTATATATACGTATATGTATATTATCCCCTATATATTAATCCTGGAGCATTACAACTTATAAGTGTAGCCACGTGTCATCAACAGAATGACTTTCAAAAAGTTGGTACATCTAAATATAGATTATACTTTTATTAAATTAACTTCGTATTGATTAGTAGTGCATAAAAGGATACTTTACATTCTTTCCTTAAATAAAAGCTACGGAATTACCTAATATGATTAACATATATATGATAATTAATGTTTTGAATAATAAAGATTTGATAATATTTTTTGTATCCTTCATCATTTTTGTTTAATTTTTGTTATTAAAAATATTAAATAATCATATTAACCATGTAATAAAAAATCTAGATTTTTTTTTATATATTATATTTTGATTTTTTTCAAAACGACTATAAATTACTAAAACAGTTAAAATTCTTACAATGAAAATTTTCTTGGAACAATGTTTTTATTTTTGAAGGTTATAACATTTACGTGTGACCACGTGTTATTATATATTTTAAAAATGATTCTCAGATTTCTTAAAAAGTAAATTTGTATATCTAAATATAAATTATATTTTTATTAAAACTATCAAATTGATTAGTAATGCATAAAAATATTCTTCATTATTTTCTTAAATAAAAGCTACGAAATTATCTAATATAATAACATATATATGAAATTAATTATTTTAATAATAAATATTTGATAATAGTTTTTGTATCCTCCATCAATTTTTAATTTATATTATTAAAAAAATAAAACAATCACATTAATTATATAATATAAAATCTAGATTTTTTTCTTATATGTTATATTTTGAATTTTTAAAAATGATTATAAATTAATAAAACTATTAAAAGTTTTACAATGAAAATTTGTGAACAATGTTTTTACCTTTTTTGTTAAAAAAAATACAAATGATCAAAAAATCATACATGCTATATAAATATGAAGTATCATTTAATATATATTCATATTATATATATAATTTAATTTTTTTTATTAAAATATATATAAAATAAAAATACATACATGTTAATTTTGAAATTTCATTGAAAAGATATTGCGATCTGGAGATTTTAATTTTGAAATTCACATTAATTATTAAAATATTTATTAATTACTAAAACTATAAAAGTTTTCTCATTGTTTAAAATTTTCGTTACAACAAATATACTAATTTTGATAAAATCATATGAATAGGAGTTAAGAAGTTTCAATTAAATATTTATATTAAAAGATATTATATATCTATATCAATATCATTTAAATTTAATTATGTATCATATAATATAAATAAATGATTTATTTAATTTATGTGCTTACTGCAGTTTAGTTATATACATAATATTTATTTGCTTATCATTTATTTAATACATTTATTATTTCATAATACATAATGAACAAAATATAAATAATAACGTGTAAAATGATTTATATAAATAATGTGCCTCCCACATACTGTGCGGATCTCTGTTGATGTATTACAATCAAAATCTTTTCTCAGTGAATCGAAGCTCATGCATTTCGCTTGCGCGAAATTAAAACAAAGACAAAAAAAATGTGAGTTAATAGAAACGCTATCGTAAGCACAAATATTTTAGATTAAAGAAGAAATCACCCGTGGAAATTCAAAAAAATTTAAGAACAACCAAAACCCTAATTTCCTTTTCGTCTCCAAGTCAACACTTTCAATGTTTGTCCTTAAATGATATTGAAATAAATATATATATATATATATATTTCAATATCATTTAAATTAATATATATATATCATATATAAAATACATAAAATATTAATTTCAAAATTTACATTGAGTTGGAAGCCTCAGTTAATAAATATTCATATTAGTAAGAATAATATTTTTGTTACAGCAAATATAAAATGTTAATACAATCATATGAGTAACAAGTTTCAATAAATAAATATTCATATTAAAATATATTATATATCTATGTCAATATCATTTAATTTTACTTATGTATTATATACAATAAATAAATGATTTGTTTTAATTTTTATCAACAAAAAGTATTGTAAATAAAAAGAGAGATTATTTTTTATTTATGTTCTTATTCGAATTTAATTATATATGTAATAGTTACTCGCTCTTCAATTATTCAATATATTTTAAAATTGTATAATATGTAAATTAACACAAATAAATAATAATATTTATAAATATTTTGTATACATAATTAATATATATTCCGCGCAAGTACGGATCTCAAATGTTATTTAATTATATCATTTCAAAAATACAATTCTTTGTATCGAAGTGAGATAGTGAATTATAACATTGGGATAATATCATTGAAGTTCGATGTAAATTTAATAGGTTTAAAAAATATCAACAAACATGACCCTATAATCAACCTTATATTGACGGTCCATGATTATACGTTTGAAGAGTTATGACATGGTTGGACGATCAAAGTTAATATTTAATGATTATTCATATATAAATTTCACCCCGCGCATGCGCGCGGGTAATCACCTAGTATGCAATTATATCAGAGAATAAATATTTTACTTTCTTTTTGAGGTTAAGGAAAACTGTAAAAAGCTTACAAGGCCACTCGAAGATTCTAAGTTCTGTCTCTCATTTTCTGTAAATACTAATATTAATAAAGATATACGTCTACAATATTATATAGTTTATTAACAAATGGAGAAGTTTGGTGGGTCGCAATTGGATTGTTAGACATACCCACCTCCGATTCTCCCCTTTTTCGGTGTGACCACGTAATCCCAGTTTAACGTATCTAGCACTCAATATATAACTATGTACTTGGTCCAGTAATCATCAGTAATAAATCAGCAAATCTGTATATGTGATATACCCATTCTAGTAACATGAACTCATATTTATATCGACTTTTTATATTAATTTGGAAGTGTATCAGAAATAAGAAAAAATTTAGACTATTTTTTTTTAAAAGTGCAATATTCTACGAATATATTTTCTTTTAAGATATTCAAATAAAGTTTACATCATGATCCGATATCCGCGTGGTTACAAATATTTAGTCGATGCATTACCTTACATTGATATTGATTATTGATATGTTACAATTCGAGATTACTAAAGCGTATATCTTAGACACATATATATGAGTTATTAATCATGAGAAGTTTCCTAAAAATAACCAATCAAGGTAGAAAAAGTTAAATGAAACAAGTGAGTGGACATTATAGCGTAGCCTTGTTTTATTGGTTAGCTCATAAATTATAAAGATTCTCCTTCTCTCGCTTTCCTGCATTGTCTCCTCTATCTATGACTCTATGCCCACCACACTCGCACCCTCTCATTAGGCAATTCCCAATTCTAGTTAGACGAAGCGTATCAAATATGTCTACTTAAGTTTTCAATGAATGCTCCTAAGTTTGTGTTTCTATGCTCTATTTTGAATCAACCAAATAACAATTTAGTGGTAACGTTTTTTTCATTGCGACTGCGAGTTCATTCTCAAATAAATTATTACATATCAGGGATTCACTTAGGACGACTGTTAATTTTGGTGACAGGAGAAATCCGTAATCTTGAAACGATAAAACTGTTATTTTATCGTTTTTATTTGTTGTAGTTGAATATGAGTTACTGATCAGAGGCGTTATTTAACAAACAAACGTTAAATTACATCACAATTTCGTACTTTTATTATTATTTATAACTGAACCATTTTACAATAGAGTAATTATAAGACAGCTCATGGTTTCATTGCAATTTAATTTATATCATTATCCGGATCAATTATATTAATTTCAACAAATCCAATGTTATTTATGCATCGAATGATTTGTTTCAAGTGCTTTTTGATATAGATTTTTGACAAATTTATTTAATCATCTAGTCAAGAGTAAGAATATATTAATTACTAAAAACTAGACGACATACTTTTTAGTCTTTGCCTTAATACTCGTTGTAACTTAACAAATGTGTCAATTAAACCATATCAACTAGCGATACATGCATGCGTCAAATTTCAAACTTATTCAGCTTTTGCATGCAGCGTGTACCAACATGGTATATATTAATACAAGTTTTGTGTTGTATATTCTAATGAATAGGAAAGAGAATATTTACATAAAGGTGAATTCAGGATGCAGAAAGTGAAAAAGAGTGAGAAGAACGAATAAAGGATGCCTTGACCTTAAACAGCTTTACTGGTTTAAAGGTTTAAAACACTCGTTCTTGTAGTTTCATTTGAAAAAAAAAAGTTATTATTCTTAACTTCTTATGGGTGTGGATTCGAAGCGGGCAAGAGTTGTCAATATAACCTCAAGGGTCAGACAAAAGTATGATTCACTTTACTTCGTGCAGTCAATTAATAGAGGAACTTTCTCTATCTTTTTCCCCATTTAACATGTTGAGACTTGAGGTTATGAGAGTGAAACTTTGTGGATCGTCGTGTGCTAAAAGTTTGTACTTTATACAAATAATAATATAATAGTATGGATAAAGGCTTTTTGCATAAACATTAGTTGCTATATTCAAGAAAGTTAGAGCATCTCCATTAACTTTTTTTTTTTCTTTTTTTTTTGATTTAAAAAAAAAAAAAAAAATTAAATCCAACCAATCGTAGGCCGCCACATGTCAGTATAGCCCACGAAACAGTGCAAGGACCGGTCCTTAAATAGAGAGTTTTAGGAGTGGTCCTTAACAAAAGTGGTGGGGCCCACCACCACTTTTTGCCCTTAAGGCACTCCCAATGGACATGGTCTTAAAAGGAATGTGTGTTTACCAAAACCCTACCTGCAACAATCAGATTTGAAAAATTCGTCATACCTTCAGGCCCATTAGTCTATTGGTCTATATTCTTTGACAACAATCCTAATTAAACCCATTGGGCTATGATTCATAGTCTCGGATCTGGCCTTTGATAATGTGCGATCGAAAGAAAAAAGAAAATTTCTTATAAGTTTAGTCTTTTTCATGCACGCACTCATCAAACCTTGACCCCTTTACGAAAAATAGTTGTTGTTGTGTTGTTTCTTTCTTCGTGTCAAGAATATTTAGACATTTAATTATGTTTATTAGACCCAAAAACAAGAATTAATTGTGGAAAAACAGAAGAGATATAATTACGATTCATTATTAAAGAACAAAACGAGAAGATTATCTTCTTTCTTTAATATGAATCGTTTACTTGTTTATAACACACAAGTGGCCGACAACATGTACAATTTTGATTCGACAGATCTTTACAAAAATCTCATCATTCAGACATATTTTTCTTTTAGTACTAGTATAATCACCCTCATTATCATTAGATTGAAATATAATTCCCAGGAAAGTTTGATCTAACGGTTCATAAAAGAGAGTTCTGTACGATTACTTCACGGGATCTCTTTTCTCTAGCGAACAACCACGAGTAAAGTAAACGCATCAAGTCAAGGCTGTTGATGATTAAGTCTTTGTGAATTATTTTCCTAAATAGAATGTGTTAAGATTACGTCATTGTGATGACGTAATATAGTAAGCTGCTCCATGTCGTTTTGTCCAAAGCTATCAGCAATGGTAACGTGGGTATCTCCGAGTTCTTTTACTATTGTGCCCTTGGTCGCTTTAAAAGAATATCATCAGGCCTTTTTGCCTTCACTAGCTTTCTCCAAACCAAAACTAGTTTTCACTTTGTAAATGTATCCCAAACTATTTAATTTACAAGATAACCCCCTATAGTGTCTTAAAGACCATGAAGAACGAGAAGGACCAAAATGTGGAGACCAAGGAGACGAACAGGGTCGATGGGAGAGAAAGAGAAGAGGACGATGAAGAAGAGAAGAAGATTGATACGTTCTTTAAGCTTATTAAAAGTTATCAAGAAGCGCGCAAACGAAGAAGAGAAGAGTTAGGTGAAAATTCAGGAGACGTGAGGAAGAAAACGAACGTGGGAGAGACATCAGGTGTTGTGGTTCCGGCGTTTAAGCCTGAAGATTTCTCTCAGTGTAGTACGGATGTGAAGCCATTGGTGGCTGGTTCAGATCACAAGGAAGAGGATGTAAAGGTGAAAGAAGAGGAGGAAGAAGAAGAGAAGAAAGAAGAAGAAAAAGAGAAGGGTTTAGATCTTAATCTTGCATTGTAGTACACTAATCTATTTTTTATTTTCGTTTTTTTAATTTTTCATTTTCATTTTCACTTAGGATTTGGGATTTGACAAATAAAAATATTTCAACGTGTTTCCGTTCAAAATAGTCATAAAACATAAAATGTAAAATAAACTAAAAACATTGGTCTAATTCTTCTGACAACAAAGACTATTATCTGAATATTCGTTTGCTGTTTCTGAGCATCCTCAGATATAAATAAAAAAGACAGAAATCTTGAAAGTGATTGCAGGAAAGTCAACGAGTTGGTTTTGATCTCTGAAACAGACTTTAACACACAGCTCTTAATGCTTAAGCTTCAAACTATTTGACTTTGGAACTCAAGAAAAGGTTAGTTCTCCCTCTCTCAATCTTAAAGCTTGTTTCTCTATAAAGCTCAGTCTTGTCTTTAATTTGTGATTTCTAAGTCCAGACAAAGTCAACTTGGTTGCAAAGTTTCATCCTTGCTGAGCCAAGAAGATGGGTACAACATTTGGAAAGCCATTTGCCGGTTTATTCCAAGAAACCGAACCAAGAATAGTGTTCTTCGGATTCAAATTTACCGGAAAATCATCAATACTGCACCAACTCAAAACCGGAGAAACCCTTTCCGAAATCAGGCACACCGTTGGTAAGCAAATCTTTCTTGGTCAAAACAAAAAGAAAAGTTTTGTTTTTCTGCGAGTTAATGAAACAGAAAAAAAAAAAGAACAATACTTATTAGGATTTGATGTGGAAAGCTTCAAATACAAGAACTCGAGCTTCAGCTTCACTGAAATTGGCGAGTATGGTCTGTTTTGGGTAACGAAAGTCGTTTCCTTTGGCACCAGCTTAAAAGATAAAACATTTAAATACAATTTCTTTCTTTTTTAAACAAAAAAAAATTACAATTGCAGAAAACTTGGACATGGAAGTATTACTTTCAGCAAGTATCAGGGTTTGTGTACGTAGTTAATAGCACGGACAGAAAGGAAATCCAAGAAGCAAAGAGTTTCCTTCACAGGGTGATGGATGAGGTAAACAAACCAATGTCTTTTAAACACCAACCAAAGTTGTTGTATATATTGCCAATGTTTGATTCCATGGATTTATTAGATAGAGGGAAACGCACCAGACAATGCGGCTGTTCTTGTTTATGCAAACAAGCATGAGGTCCCTGGTGCAATGTCTGCTTCTGAGATCAGTAACGAACTTGATCTCGCTTCTCTTCGTCAAAGAAACTGGCAAAGAAACTGGTATGAAAGATGATCAAACCTTCTCAAATCCTGCTAAGAAGATTGATTCTTCTGATCATCTGTGTATTGATATTTGCTTACTAGGCATGTCCAGAGCTCATGTGCACTCTGTGGCAACGGTATACACGAAGGATTCGACTGGCTCTTGAAAAACATCGAAAGAATGTAACAAACAAAGCCCTTATTTTTCAATCTCTGTACCAAAAACAGCCATCTTCTGTTTCAAGTTATCAAGCTCTTCGTTCTTATTCGCTAGCTCCATCAACAACTTGATCCTCTTAAGAGAAACATTACTCGGCCTATGTCCCTTCTCAACCATCTCAAGCAAACACTTCTCAGCTTCATCAACCTTGGCCAGATCACAAAGCAAATCCAAAAGCACATCCGAAACCAAGCTATACGAACCAAAACCTTTAGCAACCATATCACCCCACAGCCGCAACGCCATATCCACTTTCTCGTGCCTTTTAAACATCTTAATCAAGAACATACAAGACTGAGTATTAGGCAAACACCCGTTCCCCAACATTCTCACATACAGCTCCCAAGACCGTCCCAAGTCATTAGACAAAGACAGAACACGGAAGAACAGATTATAAGTAGTTGCATTCGGAGACAAACCCTTCTTCACCATCTCATCAACCAACATATCCGCATCCCCAAGCCTCCTAGCTATGCAATAGTTTCTAATAGCAGCGTTATAAGCAGGAACATCAGGATAACATCCATACTCCTTCATCTCCTTTAAAACCTCTCTAGCTTTATCAGGCTGCCCTATTAACCCCAAACCACCTATAATGGTTGTATAAGTTATAACATCAGGAGTTTCACCTTCCTCACGCATCTTATCAACCAACTTGTAAGCTTTCTCCATCTCTCGGTCCTTACAATACACATCAATTAAAGAGTTGTATGTAACCACGTCAGGTTTCAACCCCTTTTCTTTCGTCATCTCCTCGAAGAAAGCTTCAGCTTCTTCAGATGATCTCCAACCCGACAAGAGTATGTTAAAAGTCTGCAAATCAGGCTGAAACTGATGCTTCAAAGTATGATACACATTCCTAGCATCGGACATACTCTTCTCTTGGCAAAGAGTTCTCAAGAGAGCATTGAAACAAGCAGTGTCGTCGAAGAAATCAGGAACCAATCTCTTAAACTTCCAGAAAGACTCAACGGTTTGTCTTACGGAACATAACTTAGCTACTCTACCTAAAACCACTTGCATCGTCCTAGGCGTTATCAAAGACCGATCCTTTCGTTTGGTCTCAATCAAAAGCTCCCAGATTTGATCGAACTTTCGGTTTCTACCGAGGATGTATAGCATCGTGTCTAGTGAAAAGGAGGAGTGATAAAAACCTCTTCTTGCAGCTGCGTATTTGTAAAACTCTAGGGCTTGGAGAGGGTTTGCGTGACTAAACCTCACCCTTTTCAGAACCTTGTCGATTAGGTCCTTGGACAGGTGGATTCCGCTTGAGGTCAATGATTGGTTTAACTCTCGTTGAGAATTTGAGCCGTTGATTATTCGGTAGAGAGCTTCCGCGTCATTGTCTTCCTCTACGGGAAGGTTTGTGTTCGAAGGAGATATAGCCAAGCTATGGAGAAATGATGTAGAGAGACGGAGATTGAGAACGCGAGAAGCAAGCTGCGTCTTGAGGATCATCATTATTTTTCAGCGAGGACCCAAGCTAAATCAAAGACCAGAGTTGTTCTGCGTCGTGTTCGGACAGTTTAGGTTAAAAGTCTAGAGATTGTGTGAGAGAGACAGAACTTAACCAAACTGCGATTGTTTCAACTAGTAAGACCCATTGAACCGGAATCATACCGATCGGTTTGGTGATATGAACCGAATCCAAAAGTTATCAAATTTAGAAAGGCCCACGATACTTGGCCCGTTATTCTCTACAAAAAAATAATAGGAAACAGCAAAATTAAATATTAGTAATCGGTGAATTTATAAGTTCCAGAAAATAAAATAGATATCAAATTTGTTCCTTGTGAACCAAGAATAAGATTTTTGATGAAATTAGATAAACTAGAATCATATACGAACCTGATCAGAAAAGACGTGAATTTTTTTTCCCTTTTCCAGATTAGATATGTGTATTTTTTGAGACGGTTTATATCATTAAAAAAGGAAATAAAGTAGAAAGGAAAAATCTTTATAAAAGGAAAAATAGGATCTGTAAAACCTTTATAAAAGGAGGGTTAAGGTATTCTATTTTGTTTCATTCACACATAACACATTCATCAACGCTTTCTCATTCAGATTTGCTTCCAAAAGAATCTCTCTTCAATCATACTTGATCTTTCTTGTTTGATAATGGCTACAAGAACGAGAATCCTCAGCATCGTGGTCGTGATGATGATGAGCTTCACAGCTCTCTCGGGTTACTGCTCAGCGAAGATATACAAAGTTGGAGATTCTGAAGGATGGACTGCTAAGGAAGACGTCTATTACGCTTGGGCCGAGACTGATCATAAGGAGTTCCACGTGGGAGATTCTCTAGTCTTCGAATACGACCCCATCATCAACGACGTGACTCATGTTTCTGGCGCTCTAGAATACGAGTTATGCGACTATTCTTCACCTAAAGCCGTCTACAACTCAGGACACGATGTCGTGACACTCAAGGAACCAGGTTTTCACTACTTCATCACCTCAAATCAAGAACAATGCGTATTGGGACAGAAGCTCGAAGTTCTTGTCATCCATGACCCCTCAAGTCCCATTCCTTCACCATCACCTAGCAAGATCCTTCCCGTAGGAAAAACCTACAACGTCGGAGACTCAGAAGGTTGGAAAGTCTATGATAATGACTTCTACAACAAGTGGAGTGAGGAGAAACAGTTTCATGTTGGAGATACTCTTATTTTCGAGTATGACAATGAAGTCAGCGGCGTCTATGAGATCAGCGGTGACCTAGAATTCATGACTTGCGACCCAACGTCCCCTTTAGCAGTGCACAAGACAGGACACGATCTTGTTAGGCTTACGGAACCGGGAGTTCATTATTTCATAACCTCACAGTCTGGTTATTGTGAAGCTGGGCTTAAGCTTCGAGTGATGGTGGAACCACAAAACAAAGCTGTTACGTACCCTAATTTTCCCAAGAAGGTGGACTTGTCAGCTATGGAGCGCCTCAACAACTGGTTGAAGACCTTCGAACGCCAACCTCATCATTAAACCGTTTACCAGCTTGGAGCTATTGTTGTCTCTTTCTCTCGTCTCGTTTAGTTTCTTTACGGCTCTGTTTCGAGAATACTTCTCTGTTACCATCGTTGTATAGTTTATTTGGTTCAAGCAGTATTCAATAAAAGTTCATGTTTGATTAAACGTAACTGAAGCATAACAACTAACATACAAATTGCATAACAAAAGATACCTTTATATATCTCGACAGAAACAAAGATAAGAGTTTGTAGCAAAACTCAATTTACCAATATTACTGCAATTCCTTTTATTAATACTAATGGAGACTCTTCTTCTTGCATAAGAGTATATCAACATAACATTAGTTTCTATTACAAAACAGACACTTTTCAATTGGTTTCTTGAACTGGAACAGAGCTGTTAGTATATGTAGTATTTTCCTCGGACACTTTGAAGAAAGTGTAAGATAATGTCATGTTGTTGATTCGGTCCATTCTTGGATCAGTCTCAAACTCAGGATCTATGTAAAAGAACACCTGCCAAACAAAGAAAAGAATAAGGTCTAAGTAGATTCTTATTTTTGCATAAGGAATATCAAACAGAGTCAAGAAGAAAAGGGTAGTCTCACCGGCATGTCGATCTGTTCTCCGAGGAGAAGTCGCTGTTCCTCGAAGCAAAAACATTGTATCTTGTTGAAATAAACTCATGCCTGTAAAACCAACAAGAGTACGAGAATCAATGAAAAAAATGTATCAAGGGAAGTTGATACTTGATAGTCATTTACCGAGGCTAATCTATTTACCTTCATGGGAGTGACATTGTATGTTGAGACTCCGGTTGTTGGAGCTGAACTTTTGTTCTCAGCAGTGTAAAAGGCGAGGGCGCTTTCTCCTGGCTTTACTCTCACCTATAAGAAAAATACCAAAACCAAGACATAACATTTAAAACTCACACAAATTACCAAGTCACACAACACACTTCTGGACATTTAAAAAACTCTAAACCTCTCTTTGAGTTGGAGTGAACTTCCATTGCATCCCATATGCAACATCAGCATTGAACTGCACCACGATCTTCCTATATTTATACAAACATGATAGAGTATAGTAAGCTACCTAGTTAACCACAAACACATATATAAGAATAGATGGCAGCATGACAGGTTATGAATATAGTCCAGAGAGACGGAACTTAATCAAACCGCAATTGCTTTAACTCTTAAAGTTAAACCCCATCGAACCGGAATCGTACCAAGCTTTCTTCACTCGTTCGGTTTAGTTATTTGAACCAAGTCCAACATATCAAAAGCCCACAACACTTTCTTATGAAACCTGGCCCGTTATTCACTAATAATAAACAACAAAACTAGTATTAATAATCGGTGTATTTTATTAGTTCCAGAAAATAAAATAGATATCATATTGTTCCTTGTGAACCAAGGATAAGATTTTTAATGAAATTAGATAAACTAGAAATCATACACGAACCTTATCAGAAAAAGATGAGAGATTTTTTAAAACGTGAGTTTTTCCTTTTCCAGATTAGAGATTAGTCTAAAAGTTAAAAAGGAAATAACATAGAACGGCAAATCTTTTAAAAAGGAAAACTAGGATCTGTAAAACCATTATAAAAGGAGGGTTAGGGTATTCTATTTTGTTTCATTCACACATTCATCAACGCTCTCAAGATTTGCTTCCAAAACTTTCTTTCTACCATATCATACTTGTTATCATCTCTCGATAGATAATGGCGACTACAACAATCTTCAGCTTCATGTTCGCGATGATAGTGAGCTTCACGGTTCTTTCGGGTTACTGCTCGGCGAGGATCTACAAAGTCGGAGACTCAGAGGGATGGACTGCTAAAGACGATGTCTACTACGCATGGGCCGAGACCGACCATAAGGAGTTTCACGTGGGAGACTCTCTCGTCTTCGAATACGACCCCAGCATCAACGACGTGACTCATGTTTCTGGCGCTCTGGAATACGAGTTATGCGACTATTCATCTCCTAAAGCCGTCTACAACTTAGGACACGATATCGTGACTCTCACGGAACCTGGTTTTCACTACTTCATCACCTCAAACCAAGCTCAGTGCGTACTGGGACAGAAGCTCGAAGTTCTTGTCGTCCATGACCCCTCACGTCCGGTTCCTCCACCAACACCGAGCAAGATCCTCCCCGTCGGAAACACCTACAAGGTTGGAGACTCAGAAGGATGGAAAGTATATGACAGTGACTTTTATACCAAGTGGAGTGCAGAGAAACAGTTTCATGTTGGAGATAGTCTGCTTTTCGAGTATGCCAACGAAGTACACGACGTCTATGAGATCAACGGCGACCTAGAATTCATGACCTGCGACCCAACTTCTCCTGTAGCTGTACACAAGACGGGACACGATCTTGTTAGACTTACGGAACCAGGAGTTCATTATTTCATAACCTCACAGTCCGGTTCTTGTGAAGCTGGGCTTAAGCTGCGAGTGATGGTGGAACCACAACACAAAGCTGTTACTTACCCGAATTTTCCTAAGAAGGTGGACTTGTCAGCTATGGAACGCCTCAACAACTGGTTGAAGACTTTCAAACACCAACCCCGTCATTAACCAGCTTGGAGCTATTGTTGTCTCTTTCTCTTGTCTCGTTTAGTTTCTTTGCGGCTCTGTTTCGAGAATACTTCACTATTACCATCTTGTATAGTTTATTTGACACAAGCAATATTCAATAAGAGTTCATGTTTGATTAGACGTATCTGAAGCACAAAACTAACATACAAATTGCATAACAAAAGATACCTTTATATATCTCGACAGAAACAAAGATAAGAGTTTGTAGCAAAACTCAATTTACCAATATTACTGCAATTCCTTTTATTAATACTAATGGAGACTCTTCTTCTTGCATAAGAGTATATCAACATAACATTAGTTTCTATTACAAAAAAGATACTTTTCAATTGGTTTCTTGAACTGGAACAGAGTTGTTAGTGTCTGTAGTATTTTCCTCCGACACTTTGAAGAAAGTGTAAGACAATATCAAGTTGTTGATTCCGTCCATTCTTGGATCAGTCTCAAACTCAGGATCAATGTAGAAGAACACCTGTCAGACAAAAGAAGGTTAAGGTGTTAGTGGGTTGTTGCTGTTGCTTAAGGAATATCAATCAGAGTCAAGAAGAAAAGGGTATTCACCGGCATGTCTATTTGTTCTCCGGGGAGAAGTTGTTGTTCCTCAAAGCAAAAACATTGTATCTTGTTGAAATAAACTCCTGCCTGAAAGACCAACAAGAATCAATGAAAAAAATGTATCAAGGGAAGTTGTTACTTGATAGTCATTCATCGAGGCTAATATATATACCTTCATGGGAGTGACATTATATGTGGAGACTCCAGTTATTGGAGCTGAACTTTTGTTTTCAGCAGTGTAAAAGGCGAGAGCGCTTTCTCCTGGCTTTACTCTCACCTATACAAACATGATAGAGAATTAAGCTATAGGGTTAACCTTAACACATATATAAAAAAAGATGACAGCATTGACAGGTAATGAATGGTGTTAGGAGATAGAGGAATAAACACCTTTCAGTGACGGTACCAGATTCTGAATGCCTAGCAATCTTCTCCTCAACAGTCTGCACTAGTATGAGGCTCAAAGAAAATTACGGGAGCAAATATTAAGAAAGCGAAAACTAATAATTGAAACCTCGTAAGATATAAGTGAAAGAACTAAAAAAGGGTTGTGTGTAAATATACCTCCTTGCGTTGAACAGTACCCCCATATCCAGTGGCTTGGCAGAATGTTCTATACAATGGCACAACAACGTAAGTTAACCCAACCATGCCAAAGACCACAGCAGTGAGGTAATAAAGCATTTTCTTTGATTTGGTTTCTATTATCGACTGAATAGAATACTGACGATGAGCACCGCCATGTAACATCGATTCAGCAGTTGAATGGGAATTCAAAGATAAAAACGAAGATGAGCTTCCCCAAAGCCCATTCTTGCTTCGGAGATTGCCTCTACAAGCTCCATTGGTGTATGGAGCAAGAGGCAGAGTCCTACATAAGAAGTCGCATCAGCAGCTTAATGCTTGTTCAAATCAGAATGAGATTTGGCTAGATGACAAATAGAGCGAAAAGTATAAAACTTTCTTTGAGAAGTTTTCAACTGATAGCAAAAAGGATGGAACTTTCTCTGAGGAATTTTAACATATAGTTAATCTGCATCTGAGGATGATGATTCATTTACCTTGTAGGCAGCGATGTTCGATGAATGTAGTGTAAATATGAAGAGATACGAGTCCCTCTACATGCCTTGGACCACGACATGGCAGAAGAGGAATGTTTCTCAATCGATAGACACAGTGAGACACTACACTAATCTACACAAACAAAGACACTTCTTGAACGAAAGAAAAATTCGATCGATATGAAAGAGAAAGAAAAAAGATAACTGAAGACTTACCGGTAAACCAACGGCGTTCTAGTGTCGCCGGCGATAGACGTATCAAAGACGTCACAGTCGAAGTGAAACGAAAACGAAAAACAAAAAAAAAAGACAAAACAAAACAAAAGTCAACGAGTCATTCGACGACTTGTTTTGTCGGGAAAAGATAGTTTGTTCTTTTAAGTTTTGCACTCAGTCGAATTTAATTGTAAGCCCATGTTATGCATGTAGCCCAATAAGGCCAAACGAAAAGATTACAATTAAGGAATGTTGTGTTATGAATGTAGCCCAATAAGGCCCAATAAAGCCCAAACGAAAAGATCACAGTTAAGGAGTGTTCTGTCATTCATGAATTTTACAAAATATTCTCAAGATTTCCAGCATCAGTAGGACAAATATGTGAATACTCAGTGAAAAACCTTAAAGAGAAAGATAAACTTTTGTTTCTTATTGATTATTCATCATGCTCACAGCTTACATAAACAACTGTATATAAAGGCCAGCTTAACCTTATCTGAGACACCTCAGCATACTAAACCTAAACAATCGAATCTATTCTTTGTCTCTATCCCATGAGCTGTCATTAGAGCCGTTGGGGACGTACAGGGAGCACACCTTCTCCGTTGAACGTTGAACATGCTTTTGTCTTGAGCAGAGAGATGTAGAGTGGGCTGAGAACTGGGCTTTACATTCTGAAAACCTGGTATAACCAAAGGCCCATCAACACTGTTTCTAATAAAATATTATACACGCGTAACGTCAATAATATACATAATCTGAATGCATAATATGGTGCTTGTGAAGTTTCTCAACTATTATTTTTCACGACAGGCAAGTTTTTTTTTTTTGGTTGAAATATTAAATTCATACCATTTTCTGAAAATACAAAGTTGTGGTAGACCACCACTTATTACAAAGAAAAAAGAAGATTAAAGCGAGATTAACTATAAGGCACTACAAACCGGAAGTACAATTCCAAAAGCGAAGGAGAACCAACAGCCGGACTTGGAAGAGAGAGGAGCCTATCACGCATCGCACGATCGACAGAGGAGAAGAAGGAAGCATCTGAAGAAGCCGAATCCCTGAAAATCCTCCGATTGCGCTCACGCCATAAGTTGTAACAGATCACCTGCAGCAGAAGCCTCAACACGGTAGAAGCTTGATGAGATGAGTGAAGATCGTGCTGCTGAAGCCGATCAACAACAAAGGAGAGGCTGGGAGGAGAGAAGGTAAGGAACCTCCCAGAGAACCGAGACCAGATGGAGACTGCAAATTCACATTCGAAGAACAAGTGGTCGTGAGATTCCAGTCCACCCGAACATAACACACAACTGCTTGGAACATTAACACCCCAAGAACTCAGCCTATCACGCGTAGGTAGCCTTTTCAAGAAAGCCAACCACGTGATGAACCCACATCGTGGCACTCCTTCTTTGAACCAAACAGCCTTAGACCAGTTGACAATAGGAGATTGTACCCTGATGAACTCCCAAGTTGACTTAGAGGAGAAGGAGCTAGCGAACTGACCATTGTTGGTGCGCCAGAGGTAAGAATCTTGGTCAGCTTCAGGTGAAGGGGGGGCAATAGTAGTTAGCTCAATTTGGAGTTCTTGTATCTCATTTGACCTGGCGGCTGGAAGAAACCAGTTCCCAGCTCTCACTGCTTTTGATACCGTGGAGTCCAATGGTAGTCTCATCTTACTAGGTCCCCTAGCTCCAATGAAGGATATTAGGGGCCCAAACCTCGTCCAAGAATCATGCCAGAAGGACGCAGAAGTGCCATTACCCAGATTGCAGCGCAAAAAATCAGGAAGATGAGTCTTAAGTTGAAGCATACTCCGAACAGTAGGAGAAAATCTCTGCGAATCATTAGTTAGCCAGTAGTTCTTACGCAAGAACACATTATTTCGCAGCCAAGCCACCCATATAGAACCCGTAGAGGAGAAGTAATTCCAGAGCCGCTTCAGCCTGAAAACCATTTCAAAGTCTTCCAACTTCCTAATACCCAGACCCCCCTCAGCTTTAGGCTTACAAATGTTGTCCCAAGAGACTCTAGCTCCCCTGGCAGAGGCGGTAGTATTGTTCCAAAGGAACGCAGAGCAAAGACTATCTATCTTCGCGTAGAAGCTCTTTGGAAGCACAAAAACTGAGCTCCAAAAATTTACTTGCCCATATATCACAGAAACAATCAGCTGAACCTTTCCTGCGAAGGAGAGCAGTCTGACCGTGTAATTGTTGAGCTTAGCAGTAATGCGCTCCACAAAAGGCTGCAGAGTTGCTTGGGAAATTCTACTCGGGTTTAAAGGCAGTCCAAGATATCTTGTAGGAAAGGTTCCTATGCGAAATCCAGAGAGATCACTTATCACAGATGCTGCCAGGTCTTCATAACCACCGAAGAAAATTTCAGATTTAGAAGCGTTCATATTCAGACCCGTCCATGCCTTGAATTTAGCCATAACTAGCTTCACACCCAAGATAGAATGCCTGGAACCGTCGGAGAAGACTAGTAAGTCGTCGGCGAAAAGAAGGTGCGTTACCCTTGGTTCAACACAACCTGGGTGAAGTCTTATACTTCCATTATCAACCGCTTGTTCAAGAAGTTTTGAAGCAAGTTCCATAACCATGATGAACAGATAGGGTGAGATGGAATCACCTTGGCGAAGTCCCTTCTTCCCTTCGAAAAACCCGGCCAATTCACCATTAATAGCAACTGAGAAACGGGGTGAGGTAATGCATTCCCGAATCCAAGTTATGAAAATAGGCGGGAAACTTTGAGCTTCAAGGACCTTTAGTACCAGATCCCAGCAGACTGTGTCAAATGCTTTCTTGATATCAACTTTCAGCATACAACTCTTTTGACACGATGAACTCTTGTAATTCCTGATAAGTTCCGAAGCTAACAATACATTTTCTCCTAAGCTCCTCCCCTTTAAGAAAGCTGCCTGACTCGAGCTCACACATTCTGCCAAGATCGGCTTCATACGCTTGACCAAGATCCTCGAGATTATTTTGTACACAACATTACAACAGCTTATGGGTCTATACTCACCGAGTGTACAAGCCTGAGAAGTCTTTGGTATAAGACAAATTGCCGTAGTATTAAGGTCCTTCAAAAGCCGACCATTCCTGAAAAATTCCTTGACTGCCTCCACAACATCTGCACCCACAGTATCCCAGGAGCCCCTAATGAATTCCACCGAGTAACCGTCTGGCCCCGGACTCTTATTAAGTGGCATAGAGAAGACCGTCTCTTTGATTTCTGGCTCGAGAACCACCTTAGACAGAGAAGACTGCTGTTGTGCCGAGCATCTAAAGGAGAGTAAGTCCTGAATCTGAACCACAGAAGCCTGAGAAACCGGCATGTCCGTAGTACCAAGAATGCCCTGGAAATAGTCTGCTGAGTGTGCTTTAATTTCCTCTACTGACCCATAAAACCGATCCTCTGAGTCCCTCAAAAAGTGAATATGGTTCCTGTTATTACGTTGAGAAACCGTGCGGTGGAAGAAGCCCGTGTTCCGGTCTCCAACATCAGCCCAGCGCACACGAGAACGTTGCCTAAAGAACTTCTGTTCAGCTTTCAGGAGAACCTGTAGATACGCTCGTTCTCTATGCTCCTCACTAACTGAAGCCAGCTGCGGGTTGGTAAGCACCATGCGTTGTAGGCCTTCCAGCTTTGCCGTTTGATCTCTCACTCTATGAGTTATCCCACTGAAATGATTCCTATTTAGCCTCCTCAGAACTGGCTTTAGAAGCTTCATGGAGCGGACCAGTTTGAATTGATTTGTTCCTGTGATACTTCCACAGTCCCAAGCACCACTGATCGTGTCAGCATAATCAGGATGATCCATAACGTGGTGAAAGAACTTGAACGGTTTCCGGACTTGCCTTTGAGCTGAAGGAACTCTGACTAGACACGGACTGTGATCAGATTGACCAGGTTCTAAAAAATCAGCATAAGAGTCATGAAACTTCTCAGCCCAGGCTTGATTTATAAACGCATGGTCAATCTTCTTAGAAATAGGATTTGCATCCTGGTTGTTACACCAAGTGAATGGAAGACCCTTAGCCTGCGCTTCAAACAAGTCGGCCTGCTGTAGTGCAACATTCATATCATCAATTCCAGTAGAGTCCACAACTGCAGATGGATAGCTGGAGTGCTGCTCCAACCTTGTAATCTGATTAAAATCTCCTGCCACCATCCAAGGAAATCTATTCACCGGAGATGAGTCATTCAACAGGAGAAGCTCATCCCAAAGTACCATTCTCTCTTCCACCGTATTGTACCCATAGACAAAAGTCACTGTTAGCGTGATCTGCTCTCCCATGATGAAAATACCACAAGTAACCGCTTGAGCAGAAACCTGATAGAGAAAAACGGATACAGACGGGTCCCATACCACAACAATACGACCCGCTTCACACTGGTTGTAGTTGCCAAAAAACTTCCAGCCCCTAGGAATAGCAGCTAGGATTCTATCCGAGTTACTTTCTTGTATATGCGTTTCCAAAAAAGCTCCAAAAAGTGGTCTATGGATATTAATCCAACTTCTTGTAGTAGAGTGGCGTGTATCACTGTTCAGTCCTCTTACATTCCACACAAAAAACATGATAAAAGATTAGGCAGATTTTGTGGCCTTACGACCACTCTTCCTGTTATTAACCAGGTAGAAAGGAGCCTCCTCCACACTTGTAGCCGAATCGGTAAGTGAGGAAAACGAAGTGTCCGCAATGCCCACAGGTTGGATCGAGTCATCCTCTGGCTTCCGTTGATCATTTAACTCAGCGACCTGATCCTCAAGGACTTCTCCAGAGGTGACTTTGTTCCGGATATCCACAGATTTCGTTAGCCCTTTGTCCTCCATCTTATGAGTACCATCAGATAACAGTGGTTGTCCACCTTGACTAGTAGAAGCTTGATTGATGTTAGGTGACTGAGAAGCTGCTACTGTCTCTCTTGACCTACTAGGTCTTGATTTTGATCTCCTCCTAGTATAGTCAGAATTGCTCTTCTTCATTTTGATCCCTTCCTTATAGGCGGAACCACGAAGAGGAGCTTCGTGCTTAGATGGGCATTTCTCCTGCTTGTGGCCAAATTTGCGGCACAACTCACACTTAATAGGGAGCCACGGATAAGATACTGAGATCTCTACCTCCCGACCGTTTGAGAAACCCGAGATGATCTTAGATGGCAGATGTTTTGTTAAGTCTACCTTAACAAACAGCTTCGCAACTTCAAAATTCTCCTTCCTCTCCGTTTCAGGAGCTAGAGATATAGGCTTCCCAATTGCAGTTGCGATCCGGCTAAGACTTTCCTGGTTGAAAAGTAAATACGGAACATCCCTCAACTCTACTGGAACGACCGCATTGGTTAGAGGAGCCTCCTCAGCATTAAAGTCCGGAGACCATGGAGCAACAAACATAGGCAGACCAGCAATGTTCCAATAGGACCTAGAGAGAAGGGTTTTCCGGGTGGAGGCACTGGTTACTCGAAGGAGAAAGGTCCCCTGCCCCAGGTTATGAACAAATATCCTTGGCCCTGATTTAGCCCAGATGGCGTTAACGATCCCAATTATACGACCCATAGGGGGACAGTCCCCAGGGAACCTTGCAAAAAGGAAGTCTATGAACTCCTCTTTTGCTGCTCGAACGTTCTCGTCTGGAATTAAAACAAAAGGTGCCCCTGAGATGTGCTCTGTAGGAGTCCCAATTTCCTCCAGCTCCGTTGAAGCTTTGAGTAATGAAGCATAGGATTTCACTGGCGTAGATGCGACCTCAATCCTCGGTGGGACTTGAACCGGGCCACCCCCAGCCGATAGGGAAATAACCTCACTGTCATTGTGAGTAGAGGTTTCGTTTTCCACTTGCTCATCCGGTCTTGCATCCCCTGCCGGGTTCGCATCAGCCAATGGCGCGTGGACAATATCCTCACCCTTCTGGTGAGTAGAGAGAATCTCAACCGTTGAATCCACCACTCCGACATCCCTATGAGAAGAAGTTGGAGCACATTCAGAGGAGGTTTGAATCACAAGACCCGCGCCTTGAGAGGAGGTTTCAGTGGGTTGCAACACAACGTCGGACCCTGCATCTAGAGATGCTACAGCAACAGGAACGGAGTTCCGGTCGAGAGATTGGGTCGCGCCGGCTGAGTTTGACGCAGAGGAAACCCTAGCAGGAATAGGAATTCGCGACAGCTTTAAGGAGGCGTTGCGAATCCGACGAAGCTTTTTCTTATTCGGAGACATTTCGCTGAGAAGGGGGGAGGTGAGGAGTTCTCGACGGTGGCGTGAGGCCGCCGACGGCGGAGATTAGGTTAAGACCAGATCCCCTTTTTTATCGCTTTTAGAAGAGAGAGAAAAGACCAGACCCGTTCGTTCCACGACAGGCAAGTTGCAAGTACAAGGGTACAACAAACTGATTTTGGTTATAGTGTCTACAAGGCAAGCGTTAATTGAGCTTATTATGGAGATTACGTGCATTAGGCATGCTAGTACTACTGTTTCTTTCTATAACGATTGATAACTTCTTTACCGATAATGGTTTGAATCTGGGGCTTAAGGGAAAGGGTGTCAACCACCAGTCTATTACATCTTTGGTTATAGACTTTTAGTTATTTGCCAACGTACCAAAAAAACATATTGATTGATAAGTTGCAAGTTAAACGACCAAAAAAAAACTTTTAATTTTCCTTTTTCGTGTAGAACTATACACAAATATGATGTCTACATTTGTATAAAAGACCAACAATCATAAATATTTCTGCCAAAAAAAAATACTATAAAACATTAACTGGTATTAATGCTCATGTAGTTTTGAAGAACTCGAGACGAGGGACGCCTAAACGGAGGGAATAGGTAGCTTTTTTGTAGTCGCCCCATGTGAATGAATTATACCGCCGTGGATTTTCTGGCGATACCATTTCCGGCAACGGTGATATTTTTGCGTCTAAAGGCGGTGCTGCAAAATACATCGCCGACATTCGAGGCTTCCCTGCCGCGTTCGCCAGTACCCTGTGCCTCACGCTAGTGAACCTCCCATTCGTCAATGCCTATCATTAACAAAAAAAAAAATTAATTAAGTTTAGGATCTTTTATTAGTCTTATTTTTGTATTGAAATACTACGTTTTGACAAAAATAAATAACTATGCTCCAAAGTTAATTAGTGTTAATTAAATGGATTACCTGGAGGCAGTCACCGACCAGTACGTAGAAGCATGTAGGGTCAGATGGGACTGGCACCCACAAACCATCACGTGAGCAAATCTCAAGTCCATCTACGTCGTTGGATCTTAACACCGTCAAGATCTGAGGGTCAGAATGCTCTCCAAAACCTACATGGTTAACGCCTCTCAACGCGTTCGGTGCAGGTGGATAGAGATTCAGCCGCAGGATTGAATCGCTACGGACGTCTCTGATAAGCTCGCTCACCTCGCTAGATCTCTGCCCCCATAAATTCTCGGCCGTCAGATCAATTATCTCACATGCTAGATCTTTAACGGCGCGTATGTAATCATTCGTCGCCGAGCTACAAAATGGAAAAAAAAAAGACGTGGCATTCAGCTAACACACTCAACAGTTGACACACATAGCAAATTATTTGATTTGATTGATTTTTTCTCGATATATATCAGAAAAGAAGAGCAAAGACATGAGACTGTGGTCAGAGGAATGTTCGAAAGTGTGAGGACCCGCGACTCCTTTTCTTTTTACAACTTGTCATTTTTAAAAAATTTGACCAAGAAAATGAATACCATGTCAAATCTATGATACATTGACGTTTCGAATCCTGATTCTTTGACGTCTCAAAGTGTTCATGCACAATCTTCCATTCATTGACAAGTCCACTCAATTATTTAACTATTACTTTGTGACGTGTGTATAATAAGTATTTCAAAAAATACTATAACTAATAGATATTCACTCATTACATTCACACCTTTAAGAGAATACATATTTTTAGTTGTTTCAATTTAACCTTATACAAATATAGTGATTCCAACATAAATTTGAAGTATTAAAAAGGTGGACGGTGCCACCATATTAGACCATCTCCAATAACACATTATATTTTCTTCTATAATTTACACTAAAATATAGTAAATCTATTATAGAGTAATTTTTGTTCCAATGGTTTACTCTATAATAGAGGAGTGAAATATAGAGTAATGTCACTTTTTTACTTTATATTTGGAGTGGAAAAATGACATAACTCTATATTCCACTCTATAATAGAGTATACTCTATTATAGAGTAAACCATTGGAGCAAAAGTTACTCTATGATAGAGTTACTCTATTTTTGTGTAAATTATAGAGAAAAAAATAGTGTACTATTGGAGATGCCTTCAGAGGAGGTGAGGGAATTAGAAAGTATTTTAAATAACCAGCCATGTCACAGTCAGCGTTGCATTCGCATATTGATAATTTAATTAGCTTAATCTAGGAAAAAAATAGCTGGAATCCTAATCGTAATCACATACCAAATAATATATACTATGAACCGAGAACTAAATCCAACTATTGTAGAGTAATGATTACAACAAATTATCAGGTAAACCGGCATTAGGTTGGTACGATTATTTAATTTAAATAATAAAATACTAATATATGAGGCAACTATAATGACAATAAAGGAACAAAGACTGGTAATAATTGAAAGCCGTGTCTTATGGTCATTATCCATTATTCGACATTGAATCTCTCTCTTTTCTCCTTTTAGGTATCTCACAAGTCAGAACTCACATTGTCACACAATCCACACATCAGTTTCAGTTGGGTCAACTTTCATACACACACACAGAAATGGATTCAATTATCAAAATAAGTTTATTTTCTAGACGCAACAAAGACTTGCAGTCTCATGTATATTTAGAGCATGATTAAAATGGGTTTTTAATGGGGTTTTTAGTGGGCGGATCCACTAAATCTTTAAAAACTATTCTTAAAAACCTTAAATAAGAATTCATTTTGTTTAATTTCTTATACTATTCACGGGTTTCACTAACACGTGGTCCGTGATTAATTCGTTTTTATTTTTTTTATTAAAAAAAAATACTCAAAATTCAAAAATATATATATATATATATGAACCTCTTAAAGGTTCTAGGGTTAATTATGGTTTTATGTCACTCCACATGAGTTCCTATATGCATATTTTATTATTTTCAATACGTACTACAAGTTACACTATATATATTGGCATATGTGTTTATGATTAGTATTATTTTCTGTAAATACATTTTTATGAAATATAATTTTTACGTGTATAAATATTTGACATAAAATTAAAGTGTGATGATGTACGTTTGCATAAAGACATTTACTATCTTTACACCAAAAGAAGACATTGTTACGTTAATAATATATACTAATATAACTGCAAACGTTGAAAATATATCTTTATTTTTGTATGGCAATAAAAAAATAGGTTCAGTCACCAATAAATACGTCAAATAGAAATATTAATAACTTTATAAATTAAAGTTCGTTCAAGAACCAAAATATACAAAGAACACACAAGATTTGTAATACGCACCTGAACTTGAAGGGATCATCATGAGAGATAGTTTCAGATTTATCAGCGACAGACGTGGGGTTAGCGTGGAGAAGGAGATACTCAAGCTCACCCAAATCTCCATTAAACCCGATGTTCTTGCATCCGTAACCGAATGGACTCGCCGGACCGGCTCGTAGCTTCTCTGATTCTGGTTTACTAAAGAACTCTTTACCTTCATGCTCAAATCTAGATATTATATCTAGTTTAACTCCATGGTTTATCACCTTGAAAAACCCATTAACCTCGCAGGCTTTAACAATCTTCTCCGATAATTTTGACCGGTCGTGTGAAGAGAAATCGATCACCGGAAAGTTATATTCCGGCGAGGCTTTTGCCTTCTTTCCAGTGGGTGGAAACGGTGTTGAAGAAGGCAAGACCATGTCCTTTAGTTTTTTCAAACAAAAACAATCTTTGTAATAAAACTTATAAGTACAGAATGAGATCAGGAGATTTTGATTATGGAAAAAACACGAGAAGAGGTCAGTGTTATATATAGTGTATGCCTTTATAGGAAGATGGAAGGTAGAGTTTGGATATAATAAAAATAATTTTTATTAGTCTTTTTCGAATTTAATTTTTAATGCTACGGTTTCCATACGGTTGACAACTGGGGGAAATTAAAGTAATCGTCTCATCAACATATCGCGTAAGGTGGGCATGTCATCAATGGGGACGGTCGAGTTTTAAAAACAACATTATTGCCGAGATAATTAAAGCTTGTCTATTTATGCAATTATGCTTATTTATCTTCCTCAAAATAGAATTTTTGGTACAAAGGTGTGTTTTAAAATTTGGCATACATTGAGCTTCAAAAATATTCAAGTTAGTTTGGGCAAAAAAAATATTTATACTCAAGGTAGTTAAACTCATCAAATTATATGATTTTTAGTTTTTATTATTATTTTAGTATTGTTTCACAACTTGTTATTATTAAATTCGGGTAGATTGAAATTTGGTGATATCAAAATAGTTGATGTTTACTTCTTAAATTATTCTAAAGATTGATGAGCACTTATTGCCTAATATTACGTGTTTGGTTGGTCATAAGAAGTCGCGTATATTTAATACTCCATTGATTTCTTATCAAATATATAACAAAATATCTGAAAGAATATAAGTATAAATTAGCAGTTGGTGATTAAGATTGTCGATATATATTAGTAGCTCGATCAAGTGTTTTTATTTTGATAAGTAATAAGTCAAGCAAAATTAGTATTGCCTCCGTTTCACAAGGTAAGTAATATTAAAAAAAAAAATCTTACCTTAGAAGTAGCATTTAATTAATAAATAAACTAATTATAAAAAATTGACACTATTTGATTGGTCACCAATTAAATATATTATCTACACTTTAGAACAAAAGTTTTTCCTAAAACTACTTATAAATATGAAACAGAGGAAATAATTATCTAAAGTTTTCTTTTAAGAAACATATATCTTGCAAAGACCTCATGGTTGATAAACTTGCGACCAACAAGCTGATGTATAAGATTCAAGATTTGTTTTTACGATAAGATAGATAACCTCTTAAGATGATAATATACTAATGTTTCTTAGGCAAATATAAATAGAAATCTTATGAGAATCAAGTGCTATACAGAAGAGGCGCGTTGAAACGAGCCACAAGAAAGTGGGAAATGTGAGGATGGGTCATGTGTAAGCCCTATATGTCGGCACGTAGTGGAAATGGTCAACCTTGACGGCTCCTATTAGCCGTCCGATTAGCTAAAGAATCTGCTGTCTACATTTTTTAATTATTATTTTCTTCAACTCTGTATCAGTACCTAGTACCTACCCGTTAACTGTATTATTAATTTATTATAGTAATTATTACACCATCTATTTTCTAAAGACGGTTTGATATTCGCTTCGTTAAAATATTTTCTACTGTTGGTTCATTTTTTATACGGCGACAAAGTTATAGTAATAGTTTAGTCGATGAATAAATAAAATGTAAATGATCGATCAATATATATGTATGTGAAATTTTTTATCAGTTGACTTTTCTCTTGTACTATTACATAATCAAAATGCATAATCATCAATCGACTTTTTATCTGGTTTGTTGTCCCATGCTTGTCAAAATTGTGTCATTTTAACTTAATACAAGTCTAACAAATCATCGTTATGTTATTTTGATGATAGTTGGTTGAGAGTTCACGGTAACTCAAAGTGGAAGAACATGTTTGAACACCAACTTAAACGGTATAAATAAAAAAATAATAATAAAAATGATATTATTGGATAAATTCGAATCATTCAACTCCTTAAAAAAGGATGGGCCGGAGAAAAGTTGAACAGGGGCAGGATGGATCAATGGAACATGGCATCTGACATATTAGCCGACATTATCCCATGAATGAAACATACATATCGGTTATATCAAACCCAACTCTATCGTACTAAAAAATAAAGACGATTTGATTAGAATAGTTATAATAATTTAATATCTATACCTTTCTTTAACGCATACATACGCATATTTTACATTATTTATGAGCTTAAAATGCCAGTCGGTCTCCCTACTCCAACACAGCCGATTAAAATACTTGACCTGTTGTTCTTTTTTTTAAGTTAACTTTTTAATTGTTGACAAAAAAAAAGTTAACTTTTTAATTAATAGAAAAGCCAAAATTGGTAAAATTTGTAGCATATAGTACTATTTCCTATAAAAGAAATATTAACAAAACCAGTGAAATCCTACATGAGTTGATGAAGCATATAACTATTACAAGAATTATCTTCTGCATTTGTTAAAATGAATGCAATATAAATTAAATGGGTTTCTTCGATTGCAAATTGGGATAAAATGATTATGTGATTAATGCAGTTTTTTTTTGTTAACCAGGAAGTGTATGGGCTTTCAGTCCAAATAATCTTCTTAGGTCCAGAGCCAGCCTTTGTTAATATCATTTTTGGCGTAAAGCACTATTCTCACGGTGGATCAAACCCATGAGCACAATATCACCAACGATTGCGCTTAAACCAACTGGATTGCCACATTCATGGTGAATAATGCAGTTGACTTATTGAATACTACTCCATTACGGTTTCTGTATAACAGTATATTGAAATGTTATTTCTGTATTTACAAAAAAAAAACGTTATTTCTGTAAATAAACTATTGAGGTTGCAATTAGTTAGCTTGTGACATGTATATAGATTGCAAACAACAGACGACATAAACTACAAAAGGCAAATGGGAAGGCACATGCGTGGGAATGGGATGAACAAGCGGCCGTTGGAATCTTTTTGGTCGTTGAAACATTACTTCCTCTCTTCTTTAAAAGATTGAATCAATTCTTATTTTTATGCTATTATTATTAAATAAACTTTGAGACAAGAAGACATATATAGTCAACAGTATGTACCCGACATAGTGTCATGAAATTAATGTGGGTAATAGAACAAGAACATGATATGACTGTCGATATCTATAAGAATTTGACACGTACATACAATTATATTTATCTATACACTTTATAATCATAAAAACTTGGTAATTAGCTCACCCCTTTTTCAAAAATCAAAATCAAAAAGTAGCTCACTCCTGCAGTTACGAAAGTTTAATTAATCAGACTGAGAATGAAAGTTTCAAGATTCTCCTAGTTTCAAGAAGATACAATATGATCGAGTTTTTTCGTGGCTTTTAACTGTGTAACGAGGCTGGTGCGTCTATATGACTATCATTAGCGGGAAAAAAAATTTGAGGAAAGGCATCGAAAAGACAAAGTTTAATTAAAGACTATTGTAACATGATATATTGATATTAAGTAACACCTAAAGTTTCACAGATCAATAGAGCATATGAAATAAAGCACATATTGTTTTTTTTTTTTGCTAAAAATAAGCACGTATTGTAAAACTACTACATCATGATGAATTGATTGAAATATATAGTCATAAGTTAATACTAATTGAATTGATTGGAATATAGTCATAAGTTAATACTAATTTTAGAACTGAACACGTAAATGTCCAACCATAATATGAAAGAGGAGAAAACGATAGACTAACTTGGTCATCTAATTATCAAGCTTGCAGGTAATCACTCCAAGTCAAAATCATAAAAAAAGCATTTAACATGTGAGAGTTAATATTGGGTTCATGCATAAAACCGTAGGTTGGAAGTAATAACTTTACCGTTGTGGGTTTTTTGGATGTCAAATTAATATTTCCTGACAACGATACGACATATATGAAAGCTGCACATCATCCAAAACTAGTGGTGGATAGCTGGTTAGCGCCATCGGATTAGATTTAGTAATGCAGTAGGAATATTGAAGATAATATTTTAATTATTTTATAAATATTTATTCAGTATCAAGTAGTATTATTTTTTCTTTCCGTATATATATGTCTTATATATAATTAGCTACGTAAACAATATCGTTTTGTTGTTTCAAATATATTTTTTTGTATAACAGGGATATTCGTATTTACGACATTCACCGATACTAGATTGTAAGTTTTTTTTTTCTTTTTTTTTTGGTTTTATAAAACTTCATTGCTGAAAATATTAGCATGACTGATGTTATTGATAGCAATCTCATAGCAAACATAGATTCTGCTCCAAAGAACTTTTTAAAACAGAAATGAAGATAGCTTAAAGCTTTATTTAGTGCATTGAAAGTAAAGAAAAAGATGAAGCTATAGTTGGCACCAAGGGACTAAAGAAGGTATGATTTCATACAAAGAGTTTTCAAGGAGGATGCTTCTTTGAGCAGCCAAGGTTACAATACAACTTCTCTAAAATGATATTTATATTGTAAGACTTGCTTCTAAACCTATAGCCATGGGCTTCCTTCATGCATTATATTGGTCTTTAATAGTCATAGCAACAAAAGTATACCAAGTTTTAAGAGTCTCCAAGTTTTAATGTAATCTGAAATCGTCATGTCCCCAACTCAAAACCAAGAAGTCGTTTAGGAGTTTGATTCGGCCAGGCCTGGCCCATAGTCAACGGTCCAAGATATGTCATTGTATCATATTTGGTAACTGTAATCGGCAATTCTTGTGGATAGCTCACACTTGGACAACGAATGGTTTACACGGTTCACGTAACTTATACTATTTGTATTAATATAAGGTTATAACATTTAAATATTGTTTTGAAAAAAGGCTTTAAATTTTTATCCTTTAAATTTTTTCTAAACTTTAAAATTACCAAATAATTTTAAGGTAGTTTTATTACCATTATTCAACATTTGGTTAGTAAATAAAATAATTTGTTTAAAATATATTGTTTAAAGTAGTAGTATGAGTTCGTATGCAATACATTGTTTAAAATATTAAATTGTTTTTGTGTTAATTACTGTCTAAATTATTTCTTTCTCCAGTATTAAAGAAATTGCCATTCAAACAAATCAAGCAAAGATCGAAGAAGCATTAAACAGAGTTAGGTGGGAAGATGCGTAGGGTTCACCCCGTAATTATCGGCATGAGCCCCACTCATGTTATCAAACTCTGCATTTGTACAACCTTTGTCTAACAATGTAGGCTTGTAAGATCGTTAGTTAACTAATTATTTCGTCTATAAGTCGTTATCCACGATTCCAAGGTTGCGTGCTCATTTCTAACACTTCTCCTAATCCTAAGATCGTTATCGTCTATTGTTATATATATAATTGATTAGTCTTATGATATCGTCGACTTTTCCTGATTAACGTCTTTAAAATGGTCAACTATTTCAGACGACAATCATTATAATGTGTCTTATGAAAACCACACGTATTAAAATGCTTTGCAAATATACACGCATCTGAAAATGCTTTAGAATACATCGGCAAGAAGCATGCTAATATATGCATGTCATTATTCGAGTTTTGACCGTGACCGTACGGAAATACCGTTAGATATATCGGTGATACATATACCAAACCGACAGAATAAACAGTTTTTGTCAACAGCATACTGTGTTTCAAAAAAAAAAATCTCAAAAGAATAAAATAATTAACGCCTGTTATTTTATTAAGATGATGTCCTCAATCACTAGCTAAATTAGTTACCCCGTCTACATTATTACAAATTAATAAAAAGTATGTGTTTTAGTGTATATGTATGTAGATTTCATATCTGGTCCCCTTCTATTACCACCATTGTATACTCTATATATTGCGTGTGCTTACCGCTACTCTCCAAGGGCAAGTTCTAATTAAGAAAAACAAATTGGGTGATATCTATATATACAGATATACTAAAAACCTTAAAGGAGAAAATGATTTATAGAGTACCTAATGTGCATAAATATGTATTGGGCACACAAAAAAGATTGCTACAATGTAGAAAAAGGCATATCAAAATACAAAGCATATTGGTCACACAACGAAAAACTCCCTGATTAAGAGATAATCATCTCAAAAACATTTTTATTTTTTGTTGACAACTCCATTATTACCGGCCAAGATCAAGTACTTATCTCTTCTCGTGAGGTTGGTGCACTCAAACCCCAAGGCTTCCCCGATCTTATGCTGCACGTGATTAGCCACCTTGAACTTAGATTTACCATTATCAGGATCTCGACACGTGGATGAGCTACCGCTAGAGACAGGATCAAGTAACCTGACGGTATATGAAGGGTAAGGATTCAAGAGGAAGAAAAGCGGATCAAAGGCCTTAAGACCACTAGCCGTCGTGCCATGGTAGAAAGTGAAGTGCGAGTCAATAGCAACCGGTACAATGGCGTCACTAACCTCTGCGAAAAGTGGACTAAACCGAAGCAAATAAGGCTCTCGACACGTAGTCCCTTCGGGACAAACCACTAGATCTCCTTGGCTCAACAATCTTTTCATAGCTTGACCATCTTGGACACGGTCACGAGTCAATCTAACGGTCTTGATCGGAGCTAAAAGCTCAGATAATCTGCTTAAGCTATAGGTGACGGCTTTAATGTTTGTATTTCTTAGAGCGTAAGAAATGTAAAGTGGGTCTAGTAACGTTCTATGGTTGCACACGTAGAGACAACCTTTTTTTTGGTCGAGAGAAATTAGGCCGTTGTTGACGGTGAGGGTAAAGCGGAGACCAGATAAGGCAAGGAAAGGAATGGCTAAGGAGTATGGAAGGTTTAAGCCGAGGACGAGTCTTGCAGCGGCTATGACGGCGGAAAATGGGGCCCACATGAATAGTACGAGTGTGTTTATAGGTGTTGGCTTAATAGCTAAACGACCATCGTGGAAAATCAATGGTTTAGGGTATTGATCTCGTGGTAAGGTTTGCCAATTTTTCTTGTCTGAATCTCTGACAAAGTAGATCTCCTGTTCAGAAAATAACTGATAAGGATTACTAAAGATTATTAGGATGATTATTATAACAATCTATATCAGTTTAAGGGGACCTCTATGTATGAAAATAGTAATAATCTGGTATTTGATTATAGCAAGTTATAGTCTATTGTTTGCATTAAATGCATCATAACTTAGTCATTGACTTTTTCGAATAGTCTGGTTTGAATTTTGCATCTTACAAAACTGTTTTTTACTAGTTTCCAAGAAATCAATGCATCTCTCTGTTCGTTCAAATAGCCACATTTAAAGCCAACTGAATTCTATTGGGGAATTATATAAAGTGTACAATTTACTATCGAGTTCCTAGACATCGAAAATCCCAAATGTAAAACATACGTATTTTCTTTCATATACAAAAAGCTGAAATATAAAAACATACTTACACTACTATATTAAAAACGTAAAAGATTTAAAACTTAAAAAACAATCCTTTGTCTGTCTTTATTCATCTCCCAAAAATACAGTTAAATTACGTCTGTTTTATATACTATAATTAAGACCATTGTTGGATCCAAAGCCTCTTTTATAACTACCAAAAAGTTTCAAAAAAAAAAAAACTATTCCTTCAATTTCCAAAATAAAATTTTCTAAAATATTCATGCAGATTAAAAATAATATTTATAATTAAATTTACATTTATTGTTATACATTTTCAATAATCAACAACCAGTTATATCTTTTAAAATAAACAAAAGTATTTTAAAGGATATAAAAAAACTCATCTTGGTAGAACAAGAAAAAAATTAGAATTTTTACATTCCTAAAGGGGAGTATTGAACTTTAGAATACACATATAGAATTATGAGAATTTACCTGGCAAAATTGAGAGAATAAAGATCGGTGACTTGGCAAATTAAAGGAAGTGATGCCAATGACATGACCAATACTTAGTTTCTCTTCTTGAACCAGTTTACCAAAAACAACCTCATGTTTCTTCCTATCCTCCATGATGCCTGAGTAGTATCTACCAATCATTTTCATCTCTCTCCCGATCACGAGTTCAACCCCCAAGTAATCGCCCAAGAACCCATCAATCATTACTTGCGGCAATTCACTCACACCAACTCTCTTGCCTCCTCTCTTCAACACCTCGAACATCTCCAACCCAACATCTTCTAGAAAATACTTAGGCAAAACCGATTTCCCGGCTCGAAAACTTTCTTTTTTAATCCCGACGAAGCTCACCATAACCATGGTCTTGATGCCCATTTCGTAGCTCATCACACTTATAAATGGATAGAGAACGAAGAGGAGAAATGACCTTATTACCCCTCCGGCTTCAAAAGCTACAAGCATGAAGTAAGGGAACAAGGTGTTTGATTTGAGTAGAGCTCCTTCGACGTTGAATATCAAAGTGTGATGTGATAAGTCGTGTGCATGGTGAAGGCCGTGATGAGAAGGGCATTTTTGGTGTTTTTGTTTAGGGTTGCGATGAAACCAACGCCTGAGAACAAAAAAACGGTAGAAGAACAAGAAAAGACCTTGGAAAATGGAGATCTTATTACCGGACATGGTTTTGACTTTTTTCGCTTATATAAAATGAAGTTGATTGATGGATTCTAGACTCTGCATGCCAAGAGTAATAGAAGGGGGTGTGGCATTTATAGAATGGTTTCATGACGTAACTACCCTTAGAACGTATATGGTATTACAATGAGTGCCATTAAGGTTGGTTCCGCTTGCATGATTACAATAAATGATGTGACTAGTAGTATAAATCTGAAAAGTATACGTGGGCGTCGATATATTGTTCCGTTTCTGTTCGAGATTTAGTACTACTTTTTTTCTATCAAAACGGCTGAAAAAAATAGGATAAGCCTGAATTATCCGATTTTAGTTTATTTTCAAATCTGGTTTTTACTCTTTTATTTCCTTTTTGATAGTGTTTGTGATTAGTTTTGTTAAACCAAATTAAAAATCTCTAGCTAGCCTGCCGCACAGTAATATCTCCTACATTCTAGGCTCATTCACAATTATATAAATCATCATCGTCACATATAACAAATATTTTCTATACTCCTATTTTAAATACCAAAAAAGTTCGTACATGGAAAACCTAGAAAGGAAAAGAAACATTCTATTTAGTTTCACAAGTTCATGTATATTCGCGTAGTTTATTTTGTAAGTTACATTTTTAGGGGTTGTTTTCTTATCTACTTTTTCTCCATAATGTTTTCATACAAACATAATACATATATATATATATATATACTTTCCATATTTTGTTTCAGATTCGTACATATAGAAAGACAAGTCAAATTTTATGTCCAAACTAATAGTATATACTATTACTCATATCTTTAGACTTTTAGTTTTATATAGTACGTTAAATTTCCGATCACTGATGGGCTGCTGAGATACAGCCACTTGATCAACGTTTTAATCACTTTCCCCAAAGGATGTATTTAATAGATAGTCAACCTTGAATAAGAACATCTATATATCGATGGTGATCCGCTTAACGTTGCGAATTGTTCTCTTCGATTGGTCAAGTTTCGGAAAAGAAATCTCGTATATTTATATCACACTCGAATTATACAAGATCCACGCAACCGAACTGTTATTTTATTTTCAGTTTCTAATATTGTTTTGCAAGACATGAAGATACCTTTTGTCTTGAAATGTTCGAGAATGCAAAATGTCAACTAAACTAATACCTTATACGAAGTACTAATTAACTAATTATAGTAAAAATAGTAATAATGAGAGAAAACCAAGTTTGAAAGTGTAACCCAAACAAAGAGAATGAATTAATATTCAAAGACTAGATGTATGAATTAACATGTAATTTTAAAAATTGAAGTATATATAGTAATCAAATGCATTAATGGTATGTCTAAAAAATATCGAGTTTGACTGGATATCATTATTGGAGTAAACAAAAGAGGTGAAAATTATTAATCTCATTTTCTACATAAATTTGTCAATCAAGTAGAATAGTACTCCATTTATTTTATGTTATTCTAGTTACTATTTAAACAAAAAAAAACATACACTCGTTGTTACTCTAGATATAAAGGGAGTAACACATTAGTTATTTGTTTTTCCTTCTCTTTCCCACATTATTATTTTTCTTTCATTTTCACTTTAATTATTCTTTTATTTGACTCTATAAATAACCAATCACAACCATCACAAAGTCAATGATGTATGACGTATATCTAACATATTTATGCAGTCTTCATAATAATCACTAGCAAAAAAGAGCGACTAATCACTGAGAGTGTAACCGATTACTTTATTTTTTGAGAAAGACGTGCATGAGAGTACTTTTGTACTTGTGTTCGTTTTATTCTCTTGTTTTTTTTTCGCATATCCAATTAAAGTTCCACCATCATTATCAAGAGTCTCTTTTCAACTTAACGTATCTATCTAAAGTGAAAAAGAGAGAAAACCAGATAGAGTAAAAAATTCTACAAAACGGAAACATGTACGTCGCTTGTAAGTATTACTGTATTAGGTCAAACGGATTGATAACAAAAGGTTTCTTATTGTCTTCTTATTGTCTTCTTAAGCCAAATTAGTTTTTTTGTCGTATATGGTATGTTGATGGAAGTGGAACCAGCACGTAAATATAATGTAAAATTCATTTTCGGTTGGTAGTGTACATATATAATGGTTACGGTTCAAAAGAACTTTATAGTTATCTTCAAAGATGTATACAGAATTTTACATTATGTAGAGACGACTAGACGTGTTGGTTCCGCTTCCATTAATATTTATGGATTGCAATGAATTTTAATATACTTATAATTATTACGCCTGTCGGATATAACTATTGTTTTAGATGTCGATATTGTTATAAGACATAGACATTGTATGGTCTTATTGGCAAGGACGTCGTTTTCGCATATTTGTGCATTTTGCTGTAATATTTTGTAAGGTCGATAAGAGCATCTTTATCCATATTTGGGGTGTTTATTTTTTAATTTTTTTCCTTTTTTTTTGATTTTTTTTTTTTAAAAATTAAAAAAAAAAATCAATCTCGGACCGCCACGTGTCATTGCAATCCGCAAATAGTGCAAAATCTAATGCTTAGAAAATGCTTATTTAGGCAATTTAGAAAATGGTACTTAGAGAATACTTAGCTTTTTGGTGGACCCCATACGCTAAACACTCCTTAAATACCTCTACCTAGGATAATGATGCTCTAGCAAGCTCTCTATCATTTTTATTTTTTTGGTCAAAGCTCTCTATCATTTTTGTGTCATTAAAAACACCAATAATTGAAAAAAAAAACAGGCCCAAGCTAGTGGGTTTGTTCAACTTACATCATCGTTATTTAAAACGCTGTCGTTTATAATACCTAACCTGTACAAATATACGGTAGGGACAGTTACAAAACAAAATATACAAAGGAGGGACAAGACTTGAACCAAAAAGACTAAGCGAGACCAAACACATGAAAACTCATCTGGTGATGTCTCCCTAGTCCTCTTCTGCACCCGAAACTCGCTTCCTCGTGTATCTGCATCCCACACAGATTCATTTAGAAAACGGTAGAAACATTGGTTGTTGATTTATACGAAAACTTCTTTGATTAACTATAAGAATCTCAGCTATATTAAAGAAATCACTGTTTGCTCCTCACCTGTACGAGGTGGTTGGGCTGGGATCGGTTTGCTCAACGGGAGCAAACTCATTGTAGAACTGAACTGAGATCAGTTGGTTGTTAGGTGAACCAACTGGCGCAGGTGACTTGTCTGAACTCATAGTCATATTGCCTGCAAACAATCCTGCACCACGAACAAAAGAAGACTTGAGTTTAAGACATTTTTAGTACAATAGAAACAGATCAAACTCTGTTATCCAAAGAGTTCTGCTGGTAAAAAAAAAGAGAAATGCATGCCTTGAGGAAACAAACTTCTCAATTTCAAGACTAAAGGGGAAGCTTTTGCTCATTACGAGTATTAATGGGAAATGAAGAGCTATAAATTTCGCTAAGACATTCAAAATGGTACCTTGAAAGACTAGAAAGACGAAGAATAGGACCGTTACTATCATGCAGAAGAAGCTAATGCATGGAGATGATGATGATGATGATGACTTGGCTGCTTTAATTCTTCTCAGGGAATTTTTCATCCTTTCAATCCTTGCACGCTTCCTCATAGCGAGCTCTGCAATTTCCTTCATCACTTTATGGTCATTTGCAGTGAAAGAAGGGCCTTTTGGAGGTCTCGGTGGCTTTGAAGCCTTTCTCGACTTCTTAACCTTTACCATATCATTGCGTTTTCCACCAGAAAGATCTAAACTTTGACTGCTTGGGTTCTCGTTTTCCATTAGGGGATAGTTTAGCTCATCATCATCAGTCATTTCAGACACACCACAGTTAACCCGTTCACCATTGCCTGAAACAATATCTGATGTGGATTCTTGGGTAACATGAGCTACACCAGCTTCAATGTCTAGTTCAACATCATGTTCTCCTGAAACCAATTGATCCATCCTACTACACTAAGTTTCTTCTCAACTGCCTACAACTGAAACACCCACCAAAGCTGATCAAATCCTTTACTTCCTCTGAGGATAAACTGCTTGCAAAACTCAAAAAGGACTCTTCTTTTTTTCTTCTTCTCAACGTCCTTAATTGTCCTAAAGCATGAAAACAAGCCATAAGAGATAGTATTAGGACAACAATCATACTCAAAGCAATACAGAGCAATGCTAGTTTCGGTTTACCTAAAACCTCAACTCAAAACTGATTCTGATTAACCCACCAAATCAGTGACTTGTAAATTTGAAACCATTCACAAACAATCATTCTATGCTATTACACACAAAACTCAATTTCCCAGATCCTCTCCATGTAGAAAATGAACAAGGAAACACATCAAAACAAACAGATAATTCTATAAAAAGTAGCTCAGAGAGAATGCAGAACCAAGTCAAAACGAAACCCCACATCCTCCTAGTAAAGCCCTAAGCTTAATCAAATCAAAGATACATGCTTGAGAGTGAACTCGGCAAAAAAATAAATCACAGAAAGTTCTCTAACGGAGCAGCAAAATCAAACCTTTCGTAACGAATTGCAAAACCCATTAATTAAAACCCAAAACAGAAAGAATGAAATACTGGAATTAAGAGAGTACACACCTCGAATTAGGGTTCTTGAGTGGTTGAAATCCGAATTGATTTTTGCCCTTTTTGATTTTGCATAAATAACAGAAAAGCTAAAAAAGAATGTTTTTTTTTTTTGGACTTGGGTCTAGGGATTTGTTATTCCGCCGAACGAATCGATAGAGACCAGATACAGACGTGCCAGCTTGTTTTACACTACACGCCGCTCCTTTTTTACCAATCACTATTGGATAATGCCCTTATTCTCTATATAGTATATTATCACTGATCTGATCCCATAAATAATAGATTCCAAGCAACTTTTAATTAAAACTTAGTAACATTTACTAAAAATATTGTAAAATATTTTTAAACTGTTGTAAACTGTCCCTTCTTATCATTATTTGCTTTTTTAGTTATCTGATCTCTTATGGATAAATAAAAAAGCTTCTTTGTTTATAGGTAAATTGTATAATTTTTTTAAAAAATAATATATATATATATACATTTTGAGTCGTTGGTGGCACTACTGACAATAACTTGGGACATGGGGCTGATGGATCCACAATTAGCAAAACTGTTGTTGGATTTGGATAAAAAAACAAGCTTAATCTAATAAAACAGAACTAACAGTTTAAGAGTATAATTACCAATTGTTTAAAACGATTCTGAGTCCTCACTGGTCGCAGAAAGAAGCTACAACGTTTCATACACTATAACGTCTGTAGTAGAAATAGTAATAACAATAATATAAGTAAACAGTAGACTGTTGACCAAGGGTAAGCTCACACAGTTCAAGGATGAATAGAACATATAGCCGTTATGAGGAGACTTAAAACAAAATGATAAAAGAAAAAAAATATGGCCATTGAGAAAGAGAAAGTATTTATGGAACTAACCCACCATCGCCCCTATAGTTCTGAGAGCTCTGGTTTGAATCAGCTAAGCTGTGCTCCTTCTCTTGTGAGTTTCTATTGATCTGTTTTTATTGTCTGATCTCTGTAATAATGATCAGAGGTTAAGTTCTTTGTTGTGCAGCATCGGAGGGTGATTTCTTCAGAAACGGGCGGCGGAGAGAGAGAGAGATAGAGGAATGCGTAGCTTCACTCGAGCTCTTCAATGAGGAAGAGGATGTTGGATGGTTTGGACCGGAGGACTTTTGATTTTCTAAGACGAGCTCTTTAACGGTTTGGGCCGGAAGACTTTTGTGACTAAGGTGTTTTCACTTCCGACTCCATATGACTTCTAGAAAGTCCACAACAAAATGCTTATGAATCTTTAAGTCGTGGCAATTGCTCTTTCTCAATAAACATACTATTTAACCATGACACACATCTCAACATGTCTTAACTTGTAATCTATTTTTTTTTTGGAGATCGTGGAGGATGCTTACTATGATGTCTTCCTTCTTCACTTAATCAGGTCTTTACTTTTGAACCTCTTTTTAATTTTGTCTTTTTTTTCTTTCGGCTAAACATGGTTTTTATAAAGATAGAAACCAAAACGTTTATTTTCTCAAAAGCTATATTTTTTTAAAAGTTTATAAAGAAAATTTTATATAACTAGTTTGATCATAAAAACCTAATTGCAAATTTGTGCTAACAAATAGAATACAATATTATGTCATTAATATAGAGATATCATATTTCATTTGCTTTAAATTTTAATAAATTATAGTCGACCGTATGAAACTGAAATAATTGATTAGATTTATTTATTTTACGTTATATCAAGAGATTTGTAATATAGTTTTTTTTAAAGATGAATATTAGGATTTAGTTGATCTATTTAGATTTTAAACTTTTAAAATTAGAAATTTAAATTAGGTTGTACAAATTTTGCTTTAAAATTTGATTTAGATTTGGTTGAAATCATTGCGATTCCGGTTAAAATCAAATTCAATTTTTTTTAAATGTACTTTCTAACAAAAAAGACAAATACACTTAATTACTTAAAATTTAAATTTAGATAATGCAAAACCTTAACCCTATCCTTAACATTATTCCTAAACCTAATCCTATAACCTACACTTACCCATATATATACACATATGTACATACATACATAAATGTATGTGTATACATATATATATACACATATACAAGCATTGAAGTGGGCAATCTAACGAATGTTACAATACCCTACTTGCCAAAATTTTGGAATATACTATAAAGATCTATTTGAAATGATGAAGAAGTCTTCCACTAAACCGAGTTTAACAACAAAAGTAGAAATTATTAACACAATCAAACAATGTTTTTCAGAATTCATTATCACGAACTCAAAAGGAAATTACATAAAAATTAACAAGGAAAGAGCGAAATTTCAAGAGTAACTTGTGCAATTTGATTGTTCTATTCCTAGTCGATTATATAAGCAATCTCAAATTTGAGTAATACAATATTTTTTCGTCGTCAATATATATATATGCGCAGATATTGTATACATATACATATCAACATACTGTATATATACACATATACACGACATACATAACGCATATATACCCCCAACCCTAAAACTATTCTAGCCTTACCCTTAAACCCTAATCAATCTCTAACTCAAACCATAACCTTATCCCTACACCCTAAACCATAACCTGAACTTAAACCCTAGCCCTAAACCCTAACTTCAACCATAAAACAATTCTAACCCTAACCCTAAATTCTAACCTAACCCTAAACCCTAGCAATACCCTATACCCTAAACCCTAGCAATATTCTAAACTCTAAACCCTAACCATATCCTAAACCCTAACCTAACACTAAACCCTAACCTAACCCTAAACCCTAACCATACCCTAAACCCTAACCAAACCCTAAACCCTAACCATACCCTAAACCTTAAACCTTAATCATACCCTAAACCCTAACCTAACCCTAACCATACCCTAAACCCTAAACCCTAACCATACCCTAAACCCTAAACCCTAACCATACCCTAAACCCTAATCTAACCCTAAACCCTAAACCCTAACCATACCCTAAACCCTAATCTAACCCTAAACCCTAAACCCTAACCATACCCTAAACCCTAACCATACCCTAAACCCTAACCATACCCTAAACCCTAAACCCCTAACCATACCCTAAACCCTAAACCCCTAACCATACCCTAAACCCTAACATAACCCTACCCTAAACCCTAGCAATACCCTAACCTAACCCTAAGCCCTAGCCAAACCCTAAACCCTAACCATACCCTAACCTAACCCTAACCATACCCTAAACCCTAACCATACCCTAAACCTTAAACCTTAATCATACCCTAAACCCTAACCTAACCTAACCCTAAACCCTAACCATACCCTAAACCCTAAACCCTAACCATACCCTAACCCTAAACCCTAACCATACCCTAAACCCTAAACCCTTAACCATACCCTAAACCCTAACATAAACCTACCCTAAACCCTAGCAATACCCTAACCTAACCCTAAGCCCTAGCCAAACCCTAAACCCTAACCATACCCTAAACCCTAACCTAACCCTAACCATACCCTAAACCCTAACCTAACCCTAAACCCTAAACCCTAACCCCTAACCATACCCTAACCTAAACCCTAAACCCTAGCATACCCTAAACCCTAAACCCTAGCAATACCCTAAACCCTAACCATACCCTAAACCCTAACCTAACCCTAAACCCTAAACCCTAACCCCTAACCATACCCTAACCTAAACCCTAGAACCCTAGCAACCCTAACCCTAACCTAGCAAACCCTAACCCTAACACATACCTAAACCCTAAACCCTAGCAATACCCTATACCCTAAACCCTAACCTAACCCTAAACCCTAAACCCTAGCAATACCCTAAACCCTAACCTAACCCTAACCATACCTAAACCCTAAACCCTAAACCCTAGCAATACCTATACCCTAAACTAACCCTAAACCCTAGCAATACCCTAAACCCTAACCTAACCTAAACCCTAAACCCCTAACCATACCCTACCCTAAACCCTAAACCCTAAACCCTAGCAATACCCTAAACCCTAACCTAACCCTAACCATACCCTAAACCCTAAACCCTAAGCAATACCCTATACCCTAAACCCTAACCTAACCCTAAACCCTAAACCCTAGCAATACCCTAAACCCTAACCTAACCCTAAACCCTAACCCCTAACCATACCCTACCCTAAACCCTATACCCTAAACCCTAGCATACCCTAAACCCTAAATCCTAGCAATACCCTAAACCCTAACCATACCCTAAACCCTAAACCTTAGCAATACCCTATACCTAAACCCTAACCTAACCCTAAACCCTAGCAATACCCTATACCCTAAACCCTAAACCCATACCCTAAACCCTAACCTAACCCTAAACCCTAACCCCTAACCATACCCTACCCTAAACCCTAAACCCTAAACCCTAGCAATACCCTAAACCCTAGCATACCCTAAACCCTAATCCTAGCAATACCCTAAACCCTAACCATACCCTAAACCCTAAACCTTAGCAATACCCTATACCCCAAACCCTAACCTAACCCTAAACCCTAGCAATACCCTATACCCTAAACCCTAACCTAACCCTAAACCCTAGCAATACCCTAAACCCTAGCAATACCCTAAACCCTAAACCCTAGCAATACCCTAAACCCTAACCTAACCCTAAACCCTAAACCCTAGCAATACCCTATACCCTAAACCCTAACCACCCTAAACCCTAGCAATACCCTATACCCTAAACCCTAACCTAACCCTAAACCCTAGCAACCCTATACCCTAAACCCTTGCAATACCGCTAAACCACCCTGACCTAACCCTAGCAATACCCTAAACCCTGACCGTAACCCTAGCAATACCGTAAAACCTAACCTAACCCTAAACCCTGCAATACCCTAAACCCTGACCTAACCCTAGCAATACCCTATACCCTAAACCCTAACCTAACGCCTAGCAATACCCTAAACCCTAACACTAGCAATACCCTATGACCCTAAACCCTAGCAATAGCCCTATACCCTAACCATACCCTAAACCATAGCATTACTTATATACCCTAACCCTAACCATACCTTAAACCCAACCTAACCCAACCCTAAACTCTAACCATACCCTAAACCCTACACACTAAACCCTAACCATACCCTAAACCCTATACCTACACCCTAAACCTTAACCATGCCATAAACCTTAACCATACCCTAAACTCTATCCCTAACCCTAACTTTACCCCCTAACCCTAGCCCCTTAGCACTCACTATAACCTTAACCCTAAACTTTATCCTTAACCCTAACCTAAAAACCCGATCCATACATAAATATAAATACGCATTTTACATACATGTATACATACGCATAATATACATATATAAATACGCATTTACACTCATACGTCTGTACAAATATACATACCCATATACATACATACACATATACATATATATACCAAGTTGGAGCTGCATGCAAAGCTGGAGCTGCCAAGTTGTTTTAGATTTCTCTTCCTGAGGTAAAGATATATAAAATACCACAGTGAAACTAAATGCATTACCTTCTTATTCACAGGTCGAGCTTTCAACTTGGGAATCTTTGCCAACATCTCTTCCTCAAGCTCTGCACTGATCTTCACTTTTAAAGGACGTATACCTTAAAAATGAAAATGAAAGTTAACATCAGGGTTCTGTCCAAAAATGTATAAAGAATCCATGAAGTCTCAGAACGCACCTTTCTGTTCTCCTGAGTTTGCTTAGTGATTGAAGGGCATACATTGAAACCAGTGTCTTATCTTGTGCGTAGGGTTGTTGGTTTTTTATGAGAATCTAAGATAAATCAATGATTAGAAGAGTGAACTATTTCAGTCATGCAGTGCGATAGGGTAGCTTGCTTCCATCATCTAGCTTTCCTTTTGATAGCTTGATTATCCTGAATCAGATTGTCGTGATAGCTATGTTCTTAACACTCGTTTCCCTGCAGTCAGACATCATCATCAAGACATAGCAACGATTACATAAACTCCTAAAGAAAGATAAATAAACCTTCCATTTGAGTCCTTAGAGCTACTGCTATTGTGAGATGGCTTAATTGTTGTGCCTGCTTCAAGTAGGAGTAACATCTTCTTTCTTGGCCTCAGAGATGGTATCAGGCTCCTGTTGTGAAACATCTAGTGTTTATCCTGCAAAGTTGAATCTTAAGCAAAACATTCCTGCTTGTATGTAATCACAATTGATTTGAGGCAAAACCTTTGTGGGATTGTCTTCTTCTTCTTTTTCATCTTCATTAAAGTTGCACAATGCATCTACCTTCAATGATCTTCTAGGAACCGATGCTGCAGGACACAAAATTAGCTACAAAGCAGCATAAACCAATTGAGAGCAAACCAAAATCTGACAAAGAAAGTCACTAGAAGGAGCACAACTTAAAGCCGATTCTTTCTTGATTCTTCTGTGACTCACAACGGTCAAGTTTGTCTGTATAATATAATCAAATAAAATAGATACTATATTGTCTTTTCCCTTTTTAATGCATTCCCTGCAATCTCTAACGGCTATATTTTTTCCAGTCAATGTTCTTCTTCTTCCCTGACACTGTGTCGTGTTGAAGCTTGCCCCTTATGTCAACTGTTGTTTTTTGCCTTTTATTTAATTAACTTAGTTCTCCCTTTTTTAATCATCTTTTTTTTAAAGCTTCTCTATATAATTATCTTGGATACCAGCTGTTGCTTGGAAACCA